>CAUYRH010047870.1:0-70540 GCA_963574655.1 Perodicticus potto | reverse complement strand
GGGTTTCTCCGGAGGGAGAGTGATACAGGGGTTCATGGACTGGAACCATCATTGTTGCGTGTGGCTTGATGACATTTCTGGAAAACATAAATCTGATTAGTGTAATCAGTAATAGGCAAAGGTAGAACAGCGTCAGGACAGAAGCACTTAGTGATGCTAAAAGAAAACCATATTAGGATTTTTCTTGCTGTTTCCTAAATAATAACTTCAAACTTTCTTTTGGCTCACAAGTGTAGGTGGTCTGTGGTTGGCTGTCTTCATTGCCTGCCTCCGTAGAAGATGGAGGGTTCTAGGACTTTACGCGTGAATGATGTATGCAGGAATAAAAACATATCTTTTATTTTATTTTATTTTTTTTGAGAGAGTTTCACTATGTTGCACTCGGTAGAGTACCTTGGCGTCACAGCCCACCACAACCTCAAACTCTTGGGCTTAATCAAGTCTCTTGCCTCAGCCTCCCAAGAAGCTGGGACTACCCACTACAACGTCTGGCTATTTTTTTTCTTGTTGTTATTGTAGTTGTCATTGTTGTTTGCTCAGGCCCGGGCGGGTTCAAACCTGCTAGGCCCGGTGTATGTGGCCAGTGCCGTAGACACTGAGTTAGGGGTGGTGAGCCTGTTATTTTCTGTCTCGTAGCTTTCCACCTTCTTTTCCTTTGTTATCTTCCTTTGTGTTTCATTGGTTTGTAGTGACATGTTTGCTTCCTCCCTCTCCTCCCCCCTCCCCTCCCCCCTCCTTTCCTATCCCCTTCTCCTCCTCTCCCTCTCTTATTCCCTTTCCCTCTCCCTCTCCTCTCCTTTCTCTCTCTTTTTGTCTATGTTCTATGGGTATTTTCTTTGTTATTGCCATAGGGCTTAAATAAAACATCTTAAAACAGTTATCATCTTAGCATTAGATCTATTTTAAGATGATAACTACTTAACTTTAATTGCATACTAAAACTCTTCTCCCCCTCACTTGGTGTTATTGATGTCACAAATTACATATGTTTTACATTGTGTATCCATTAACCTATTTTTATGTTTTACATTGTGTGTCCAATAACCTATTTTTCTAGTTGCATAATTTTTTTTATAGTTTTGCCTTTTAACTTCTATATGAGAATTGATAGTGTTTATATACTACCAATTCAGTATTACAGTATTCTATATTTGTCTTTGTATTTAATTTTATCAGTGAGCTTTATACTTCCATATACTTTCTGCAACAGCCTCTGTGTGTCTTTAAATCTAAAGGGAAAGTTCCTTTGATTTCACCTGTGGAGAACTCCCTTTAAGGCAGATCTTAAAGGGAGACCTCTCATAAGGCATGTCTAGTGGTGAAGAACTCTGAGCTTTTGTTTATCTGCGATAGTCCTTATTTCTCCTCATATTGTTCTTTTTTAAATACATTGTTAAATTGTGTATATTTGAGATATACAACAGGATGTTATGGGATACATATAGAGAGTAAAATGGTTACTATAGTGAAGCAAATTTACATATCTGTCATCTCACATAATTATCCATTTTTTTGTTGCTGTGACAAGAGCAGCTAAAATCTACTCATATACCATGAATCTCATATACAGTAGAATTTTATTAGCTATAATCCGCATGTTGTACATTAGATCTCTAGACTTGTTTATCCTGCATATCTGCCACTTTGTATATTCTGCATCTCTCCATTTCCTCCCCTGCCCCCATCCTTCCTATTGTTTTGTTCTCTATCTTTGTATATTTGAATTTTTTAAACAATTCTACATATGAGTGAAATCATGCAATATTTTGCTTTCTGTATGTGGCTTATTTCATTTAACATAATGTCCTCTGTGGTCATCCATGTTGTGGCAAATGGAAAAATGTACTTTTTTTAATGGCTGAACAATATTGCATGGTATGTATGTACCACAGTTTCATTATCTGTTTGTTCATCGAGGGACATCTAGGTTGTTTCTGTATCTTGGCTATTGTGAATAATTTTACAATGAACATAGGAGAACAAATATTTTTATGAAGTGATGATTTCAATTCCTTTGGGTATATGACCAGAAGAGGAATTGCTGGGTCATACTCTAGTTTTTAAAGAAATCCACACTGTTTTTGTATGGCTATACCAATCCCCATTTCTACTAATGGTGAACAAGAATTCTCTTTTCTTCACAACCTTGTCAACATTTGCTATCTTTTAACATCTTGATAATAGCTATGCCAATGGGTGTGAGGTGGTGTGTCAGAGTGGTTTTGATTTGTATTTCACTGATGATCAGTGGTTTTAAGCACTTCTTTATATACCTATTAGCTATTTTTTGAGAAATGTCTTTTCAGATCTTTTGCTATTTTTTAATCAGGTTAAATGTTTTTCCACTATTGAGCTGTATGAGTTCTTTATAACTTTTGCATATTAACCCCTTATTGGATTTTTTCAATCTCTAAGCTGCTATTTCATTTTGTTATTTCCTTTCTATGCAGAAGATTTCTAGTTTGATGCATTCTCATTTATATATTTCTGCTTTTGCAGCCTGAGGTTTTTGGTGTGATACCCCCCAAATTATATTATTATTACTATTATTATTATTGTCATTTTCATCCCCAGCAACTTCAATATGTTATCCCATTCTTTTCTGATCTGCAAAGTTTCTGCTGGAATAAAAACCCCACTGATAATCTTACGGAGACCCCTTATACATGACGAGTCACTTTTGTCTTGCTGCTTTCAAAATTCTTCCTTTGGCTTTTGACAATTCGATGATAATATATGTCACTCTGGACTTTGTGTTTATTATAGTTTATGGCTTTTGGGCATCTTGAATATGGATGTCATTTTCCTCCTTGGATTTGGGAAGTTTTAGGCAAACATTTCTTCAAATAACCTGTCTGCTCTTTCTCTATTTTTTGTAAACTTCTATAACGTGTACATTGGTCCAACTGGTGGTGTTCCAAATGACTTTAGCTTTTATTCTCCTTCTTTCATTCTTTTCTTCTTTTTGCTACTTTGACTTGATAATTTCCAATGAATGGACTTTGAGTTTGTCAATTCCTTCTTCTGCTTGCACAAGTCTGCTATTGAAACTCTTCAGTGAATTTTTCAATTCCTTTGGTATTCTTCAGCTCCAAAATTTGTTTGGTACTTTTTTGTTTGTTTTCTGTCTCATTGTCGATATTCTTATTTTGTTTATACATCATTTTTCTGGGGTCATTGAGAAGTATTGTAATGATTATTTTAAAATCTTTGTAAAGTTATTAGTATACCTCTGTTTCTTTAGGGTTGTTTTATGAAATTTATTTTGGTCCTCTGATTATCTCTGTTTTCTTGTTTTTGTTTGTTGTTTGTTTGCCTTATAACTTCATTTTGAGATCTGCATGTTTGAATAAATAGCTACCTCTTTCAGTCTTCATAGACTGTCTGTGTACAGAGGAAGACCTACAGTTCAGATTCATGAGAATCAGGATGCCATTAGGAATGAAGGAATTATTAGTTAATATTTCTGTTCCTTTGTGTAGTATGGTCTCTTGATTTTAGTCTTTCTTACTTACTTAAGCCTAATATGGACATCCCATCACCACCTCCACATGTCCTTTTGAATCTTCAAACTAACGCCATTGGTCCATGCCCAATAAGTCTTTTGGCTAGCATGGGAATGATATCCACATTATTTCATTAAACCAGTTATGAAGAATGTTTAGTTGAATAATATATAGAATAATTAAAGTATGCTAAACTCTCTGGTCATTTGCCTTCTGATTATTCCTAGGGACAGGATTCATTAGTTGTATAGACTTCTGGTTTGTAATATAGTTATTTCTTACTCTACAGTACCAGTTTATCCTTTTGGTATGCACGTCACTCTCACATGTATGTAGATGGCTTGAGTTAGACTTCCAGGTCTGATCACCTGGCACAAGGAGTGAGTCTCACAGAGAACACGTCCTGACCCTTGAATATGGTAGTCTCATCAAGGTTCTTCCAGATGTTCTATCAAATTTCTCACCCATTCATTTCCCATACCCTTATACTTCATCTTGCTGACTGCTTTCCTGAACCAAGCTTGTTCCAGTTCTCCATACTCGAGGCTCAACCTCTCTTTCCCCTGGGGTTTTCCTTCAATGCCTTTCTAGGTCTAATGAGCAGTTATCATGTTAAGGCCTCCATCTAGTCTCTGTCTTACTGTGTATGCCCTATGTTTTGTCATTGACAGAACTTGAGATACGATGAAATTAAATATACTTGGGAAATCTTACTGGCTATCCAATCTTATAACCCACTTTAGAATATTCTTTTTATAACTATAGTTGATATTCTTTTCTGGCTTAATTATTTGCTTGAAGTAGTTAAATGTGGCAACAGCTTGACTGAAGTTCTGATCTATAAATGACTTTGACCAGTTGGAGGTAAATGTAGGCTCATTGTCAGAAATGATATTCTCATGTGTGGTATATAACTGATATGGAACTGTGGTTGTTGTGATGTGTTTGGGATACAACAAAGAATACTTAAAATATTATATACATTCAAAGAATTTTTACCTTAGAAAGTTCTAAATCAATATGGACTCTATTGAGCATTTTGTTCAGTTACTTTTCATTAAATAGTAGAATGCTTTTGGTAAGAAAATAATCTGGCTTAAGAGTCTTTATAATCAATTGGTTCAGGATGATTAAAATCAGTTTCTAGCCCATACTTATCAGGAGGAAAAGCTCTATGTGCCATTTTACATTGTGTCCATGGTACACTATGACTGCTTCCTGAGTAACAATGGGCTTTCCTCACAAAGAACTTTCAAGAAAAATAGTATCCATTCATAATTTGTGAAGACTATATAAAATATGAGGCAATTGCCTCCTTGTCATTATTTCCACAGAAGTATCAGAAATTTATAGAAAACTCTAGATATGTTTGATCTCAAATAAAATTTAATTGATTTGAAAAAATCTCATGAATATCTCTGAACATTCAAACTTCCTATGGAATTATCAAATCCTAGCCTGATCCAGAAAGGAAATCAGTATATAACCTTGTTTTCAAGACTACTCTACAATTACTTAATTCAAGGCAAGGGCTTATATTTAGCAATGAGTTCTCAAAATGGTTTATTCCATTTGAAAAATGTACAGACAAAGCCAAATTCGTAGTAGGTGAAATTAGAGACTTCTGAGCACATTTCCCATTTGCTGCATTGTTCTATCCATAGATGACACTGTTCTTGATTTGTAAGCAGTCTGTGCCTCATTGCCATCTGGCTCAGCCCAGCTCCAGCACCATAAGGTGAACTGAACTGTTAGTGGTAGGAAATAGTGCTCTATATTTGTCACGATGTACCAGCACAGACCCAGAAGTCAATAACTGCTTGACATTCCAGAAAACGTTCTCATGGCAGTGAGTTAAACTTCATGGAATGTCTTTTTCCAGTGGATGATGAAGTCATTTAGCAAAGGTTACCTTTTGTGGAAGAAAATCTTGTTAAAAAGTAAGTAGCCCCAGGAAGGCTTGAAGTTCTGCTCTTGTTTTCAATGTAGACATACTACCTGTTGCACAAATTTTATTTAGGCTGGGGAAACACTAGATGCATTGAAATGATTGCCTAGGAAGATAACACAGGACGTTCCAATCATATGTTTTTTCCTTTTTCTACTTCTTTATATGGTATATTGAGTTGACATGGAACGTCTAAAAGTCCTTATGTGTTTTCATTTTAATAATTAAGCCATCATCGGATCAGGCTGATGCCTGAAGTTCACAAAGCAATATCTCTGGGCAGGGCTAGAAACTTCCAAGAGCCACAGAAATTCTAGAATATCTCTGTCTTTACATCTGTTCAGTATTCTCTGCTCTTGTATCTTATAACTCCATACTCTCGCCTCTCAGGTGTCATCAAATATTGGGTCTGAAACTGCTCTAAGTAGAGAAACTGAACACTGAGTCTCCATACCCTTTTGGTTCATATATTCTCTGTTTGCTTGGGAAGTTCTTCAGCTTCTTTAAGTTCTAATCCCTTGGTCCATCCATATTTTTTATTTCCAATCTTAGTCTCTAGTCAGTACTGTGCATTGCAGCTAGGAAAAATCTTCTAAAGGAAACAATATTCAAGTCTTTTTGGTGACATTCCATTAATTTTAGGATAAAAAACATTTTGTATGGCTTGACTTAGTGTGGCTCCATGTCTACCTTTGCAGCGTCAACTGTGCTACTTTTACTCTTCTCCTTTCGTGGTTGTTGCTTCTTTATACCACAGGTCTTTTGCACATACGGTTCTTTTTGTCAACACGGACTTTGTCTTCCCCAGCCCTTTACCTAGTTAATGCCCATAAATTCTTAGAGCTCAGTTAAGAGATCACTTTCCTAGGGAATCTTTCCTAGCCTCAAAGCCCTCAATCAAAATAAGATTAAATCTACCTATTACAACATCTCATGGTGTCCTATACTTTTCTTTTCCAGTACCTGCCACTGCTTTTAATTAGTTGTTGAATATCTGATTAAATTAATGTCTGATACTTCATTAGAATGTAAGTCTCATGTAAAGGATCATGGTTATTTAGCATTTTTTACTTGCCCCAGAGTCTGGCACATGGTAAGTTATGTCAATAAATATTTGCCAAATACATAAATAAATATACTTTTATGAACTTAGTGATTGTAATGATTCTGAAGGGAAGCACTGTATAAAAATTAAGGGTCTGAAATAGATAACTTGCCCAGTATCACTTAGATTAAGTAAATGACAGACCTATGGTTCATTTTGCTATTATATTTTGCATGTCTTATTAGGGCAAAGACAGCTTTTAAAGGATCTTAATTAGATTAGACAGCTTTTTTTGGAGTTTCATGATGAAATCAAATAATTTTTTATTTGTGATATAAATTGTACAGTATAGGGCTTGATTTGAAAAGAAACAAAGCAAAAACACCCTTCAGTTGGAATGAACTGAGCATGTTTAAACACATTTTGAAATAATATTTTGGGTCATTAAAAACAATGATATTCAAAAATGCTTCTGATAGGATGTTAAATGAAAAAAAAATCAGACTTGAAATTTATGTACAGTAAGATATAAATTATGTAAAGATGAATACAAAGAAACTAGAAAGAAGTATCCCAACTTATTACCAGGTATTTCTTCAGGGGGATGGTAGCATGCATGTCAATAATTTATTCCTCCTTATGTTTTCATGTGCTTGCCCAATTTTCTATAGTGATAGGATATTATTTTTTAAAAAGTTCTCATTTAAAATATTTTTACCTGCATTGGTGGGTGCAGCTAAAGGAGGCAGTCTGGAAAAGGTGAATCTTTAATATTTGTTTTCAATAAAATGAGTAAGTTGGTAGGAAAAAAAATTTTTTTTATTAAATAACACTATAGCAATAATAATAAGGAATTTATAATTATTACAAAACTCATAATCTTACTTCAATCCTTATAAAATCTATTTGGTGATCTTTAGTTTCATTTTATTCTGGTGTTTCAGCTGCTACTAAGTTTTCACTTTCCAGTGCCCATTCACTAGTTATCTCTGCTTAAAATTTTAAAAGTTTTATATTGATAAAGTTGTATTTCATAATATGGTACAGACTGAAGGAAGAAACAGGCAATTCTTTATTTATTGAAAGGAAATTAATACCCGCCCCCAAATATAAAGTTACTGAACATGTCACTGATTCAAAATTTTGAAAACCTTTTCTCACATTGTATTTGGCAGCACACATTGTTACATCACACTTATTTATCTGCTCGTCTTTCCCCACAAAACAGCAAGCAAACAACCCATGTAAATCTATAGTTACTAATGGTTTGTTGAGAAACCTCATGTCAAGATCTTTTGTACCTCACTCACAGTTCTGTTGCAGATTTCCTTTCTGTATTTTGAGAAACACAAGTGCACTCACTATCTATGACAATTAAGTTTGCTTTTGTTATTGTGGTCAAGGGAAAATATTTAAAATTTTAAAATAGATGTTTAAAATGCTTAAGACATCATGTGGCATCTTCTTAATAGCATTCCTTGCCAAATAAAGCAACAATGTAAATAGAATAAAACCTCCTTATAGTGTTTTACTTGGAATCCCTTTTAACTACAAATCTATTATCTGGAAGTAATTGATTAATTAACATTTACCAACTATTTATTCATTACTTAACATTCTTCACTTATCATGTTAAGCCTGGTAGGAAGACTAAGAGAAAAGATACAATCTATCAGCTCCAGTCTACCAGCATGGGTACAACAGAACATTCTGTGATGGTGGAAATGTTCTGGATCTGTGCTGTCTAATGCAGTAGCCACCAGCTGCATGTGGTTTTTGAATGTTTGACATGTAGCTAGTGTGGATCTGAATTAATTAGATTTTTAAAAATAATAGCTTCATGAAGGTATAATTCACACACCATGTAATTCATCCATTTCAAATATACAATTCAATGACTTTTTAGGGCATTCAGAGTTGTGCAGCCATCACCACAATCAATTTTAGAACATTTTCATTATCCTAACAAGAAACCCAGTACTCATTAGCTGTCACTCCCCTTTTTCAATTTATCCAGCTTTAGGCATCCACAAATCTTTTTTCTGTCTCTGTGGAGTTGCCTATTTTAGATATTTTATATAAATGGAATCACAGTAAGTGGTTATTTGTTACTGGCTAATTTAATTTTAGTTTATTTAAATGTAATGACCGCATGTGGCCAGTGGCTATTGTAAGAAGCAAATGAAGTGAAAGACCAAAGACAGATGCTTAAGGAATACTGAAAGCTGAAGAGAAAAATTCTGCAAAAGGGGTCTAGGGAAAAGAGGTCAGAGAGATAGATGAACCTGTGTGGAGCCTAGAGATGACAGGTCCGGAAGAGGGGCATTTAACAGTCTTAAACAATGCAGATGAGTCAAATAAAATATAGTTTCAGTATAACAACAGGAAAAGAATACTGATAACAAAAGACACTGAAATTAGTATTGGTGAGGAACCAGTACTTTTATGTCATTTAGAAATGGAAGGAAGAAAGAAAAATTCAAGATACCTCAAGAGAGGTGTCAAGATGGATGGGAATTTATTTTCTTGCTGTCAAAAGTATTTTCAGTGTAGGGATGAGTATATATGTCGGCAGAAGAGAAAGATTCTGTAGCTGTGAAAGAATTAAGATGATTGAGCAGGGGTCTGGAGGATGTTAGTAAATGTGACACCAAAGTCATGAGCATAGGAGTGAGCCCTGTCAGGGAAGATAGATGTTGTCTTTCTCAGAGGTAAGAGAAAGTGAAGATAAAAAGCAATTTTACATAGAAGGAAAAGAAATTCAAACAGCGCATTTACTTTCGGAAAATAAGAATGAGGCCTTCGGAAAGCAAGTTTGGTTGCTCCAACTGTGCTGTGATGATCATCTGTGGAGAAGGGAGTGCTGAAAATTTCTCCAGATGGGATAGAGTTGTGGATGGTGAAAATGTCAATCACTTACAGGTCCCTTGCTGTCCAGATGAACCTTTCTCTAAAAAGGAATAGTCATTTTCAGGTACATAAAGCCACATGTGGTCTGGAGAGATCCTGATGTGTTAATTTTTGTTACTAAAAAATACCCGAAGTTTATATTTGATATCTTCCAAGAAGAAATAACGCTCCCTCAACGCATTCTCCTTTCTTTCCTTTCTTCCTTCCCTTTCCCTTCCTCTTTCCTCGTCTCCTTTCCTCCTTTCATTCCTTCCTTTTGTCATCTATTCTTTTTACACTTTGTAGAAGACAGTGCTTTTTGCCCTTCAGTGTTATTTGCCCTACAAGAAAAAATGAGAACAAATAAACCATAACACTTTGAAAAATTCAACATTAATCCAATGTCAGATGAGAATGGGCATGTTCAAGGTGGTATGGCTGTAGACAACATTATTCCACACTATAATGAATATAGAATCTCATGTTATGAGTTATAAAAACACTCCAATATTTTCTTTATGTTTCTGATTCACTCTTTTTTAATTCAATGTTATAACAGTTGGTGGAAGAGCTGGGAGGTACTTTGAAATTCCTAACTGAAAACACCTATCCAAATATGAGAGAAAAAAATACTAAAATACTAATTTGTTGATATTGAATTAATTAATAACATTGCTTTATTTAGAATAAGAATTTTTAGAGATTTTTATATATTAAAGCCAACTTTTATGGTCTTGTCAACATATAAACATATATTTATGTATTTATTTATTTATTCATTTATTTATTTTAGGCCTTTAAAACCAAGGATGGCTATCTTGTGGTTGGAGCAGGAAATAACCAACAGTTTGCTACTGTGTGCAAGGTAATCTGTAATTTTTAGGATAGGCAGATAATATATGTAACAATCCACTTATATGAAGCCCGACAAAGTTTACTTTTGCCTAGAACACCTGATAGTATACTATTTTATACTTACAGATAATAAGGGCAGAGTCTGATTTAGCACTTTGTATTCTTATCATTGTGATATTTTGCTATATTTTGAAATGAAGAATTGTAGTAGCTTAAATATTCTAAAATTTCTATCTACCAGTCTAAATAAAAAAGGAAAGAAAAAAATCAATTTTAAAGGGTTTTATTTTATTTTATTTTATTTTTTGCAGTTTTCGGCTGGGGCTGGGTTTGAACCTGCCACCTCTAGGCATATGGGGCTGGTGCCCTACTCCTTTGAGCCACAGGCGTTGCCCAATTTTGAAGGATTTTTAACACTGAGATTTCTCTTTCCCTCTTCTCTCTCTCCTTCCCTCCTTCCCTTTCCCTGCATCCCTTCCTTCATTCCTTCCTTCTGTCAGTTTAATTAGGCCCAGATATAGTTAAGCTTCTTCCAAGTTTATTTTATTTACTAATACAAATTCAAAACATTTTTTTCAACTTAGCTTTTGCTTAGTGAGTACTTTTCTACAAAATTTGTGTTTTAAGCTTTTAGAATTAAGTTCCTATTAAAAGTGTTGATCCTTAATAAGGCCTTAAAAAGGCTTTGGAATCATTTAAAACATTTTTTTTGTTGTTAGGAATATTCTAAATTTTTAGGATTGCCTAAATCCTTTTTTTTTTTTTTTTATTTGATGTTTTTACTATTTATCCAGACTTTTGGTCTTTTTTTTTTTTTTTAATTCAAGGCCTTATATATCTGTTCACTTTTTCCAGTTGTAATCTCAGAAATAGAATCTAGTTTTTTAAAAATATATTTGTTTTGCTTTTTTTTTAAAAATTTTTTGCCAACTTCTAAATACGGATCAAAAATGTTTTCACATAGTAAATGAGAAAATATCATGAATGTTATATCAATCAGGTTGATAAAAATATCTCCGATTGTATGAAGCCCGCACACTGTACTCCATGACTGAATTATTGTACACAGCTATGACTCAATAAAAAATAATTTAAAAAATTAAATAAAATAAATTTTTTGCTAACGTATTACTTATTGAGGAATTTTTTTTCATGATTGAGAGAGGATTCATTTTTGTACTAACTATCCTACCGTGAGTTTATAGTTTTATGAATGATGCCTGTGAATTCCTTAGAGGAATCTTATATGTTGTAGTAACTTATTATGTACAAAATTATTTAAAACTTGGCCTCTTTTATTTGAGAGATTAACCAGCAGAGACAAAACCCTCAGCAAAAAGGATGGGAAGTACCATGGAGAAGGTGACAAATGGAGATAGTTCTGACTGCAGGAAGGGTTGGAACATCTGAGGTGGGAAGGAGGGGAGCTTTTATAATGGTGACTGTGAGTAAGTGTGGAGAAAATTGATTCAAACATTTGATCTTGGATCAAAGAATCTTTATTATGAACGGTCAATGTTAAAAATATGAACCATACGGAAGCTGTTGCCTGTGAAATAATTTGCGTACTCTAACTGAAGAGATGTAAAAGCCAGTTCATTGCTATAAACGAGTACAGATTTTCTTCCTGGGCCATATGTTTTGGAGTTTTCTCTCTCTAGAAAGTTGAGTAGGGGGAGAAAATTACTGGTTGACATATTCTTTACTGTTGAAAATAACTGTACTGAATTCTTTTTATTTTTGATTCATTACTGCTGATCAATTTGAAACTTTTGAACTTCCTCATAAATATCCTTAAGAACATTATTTTGAAAGAGATTTTTATTTCAAAGCAGAGTATTTGCCATAAGTGTAGTACTAGATATGATTTATTGTTATAGTGTGTTATTACACATTTTTTTTTAAAGGATTGTATTAGAGGGCCTCATAGAATGGCATGCTTGACCTTGATTTTCCCACATGTGGGCTAGGAATGATAATCCCTATTACGAGCCATTAAGGCAATGTCTATAAAATTCTTTGAGATTCTCAGATGAAAAGTTTTATGTGTGTATTATTTTAGCATTGAGTACATCATTTAATAGGCATCGGAAAATGCTGCAATCTAATTGACCTTTTCAGATTTTCATAATTATATCCTCATATGTAAACTTGCCCTAAAAAAACCTTATCACCTAAGAAAAATTATGTTTCTCTATTTTGATGCAAGGTTTTCCTCCCATGCTAGTCATATATAGTGAGTAAATTTCTTCTAAGTATTTTTTTCAGATTTATTTATTTATTAATGGGTTCATCATTCCGAATGGTCTTATAGAAGGTAAGATGTTCAGTTTTTCTTCTTTTTTAAGATTAATATAGGGGTACAAACAATTAGGTTATATTGTTTGTGTTTGTAGATAAAGTCCAAGTTGTAGTTGAGCCTTTCGCCCAGGTGGTGTGCCATATACCCCTACATTTTACCCTTTAGGTGAGAGATAATTTTCGCCTACTCAACTACATATCCTCACAAGAAAAAAAACAAAATTGAATTCAAGTGGAAGGATGTGGGAGGAGGGAGAGGCCATAGGGGAGGAGGGAAAGGGTTTAGTAAGTTCTCAACTAACGGGTACGGTGTAGGGGTATATGGTACATCTCTTGGGTAAAGGGCTCAACTACAACTTGGACTTTACCTAATGAATGCAAATAATGTTGCCCAATTATTTATACCAGTGGTTCTCAACCTTCCTAATGCTGCAATGTATTTTCATTGTTAAAAAGAGGTTGCAACCCACAGGATGAGAACTGTAGGTTTATACCCATATGTTATTTGGAGAACATCCTCATACTGAGGTCTTCAGTTTTTGACAATGGGCCCATCAAAATTGTTCTTTTTCTGAGTAGGTTTTGTTAGGAAGATGCAGTAACTCTACCTCATGGGGACAAACGTGCATGATTTTCTGTGAATGATTGGGATTTGCTCATGCCTAGTTTATCTCCAAAATAGAATTTGATATTCTAGTTGACTAATACCTCTTGGAGAGAGGCCCTGTTAGGAAGATCTCATTGTCAGGGGTTGGAATGGGAACAAGAACATTAGGTTCAAGGCTTAGGGTCCAGAAAATCTTCCTGTTATAAAGTGAACCTTGGCCTATAACAAATCTTATTTTAATTTTTAATGTTAAAAATTAGTAGGGACAGTTAACATAATAGCTTAAGCTATTTTAAGCTGATTGATGCTAACACTAACGGGTATTCCTATGCAAAGTACTGAATATTGACATCCTTTATAAAGTCATTTAGACTGAAGGCTTCTTCTATTGGAGGCAATATGCATTGGTTCTCAAGTTTAGTATGCATAGAAATGTCCTTTAGCCCCATTCCCAAGGATTTTGATTTCGTATATCCAGGATGGGGCACAGGAAACTTCAATTTTAACAAGGACTGTAGTTGATTTTGGAGCAAGTGTTCTAAGGGTGTGATAGTGTATTTCTTAAGGCCTACTACTATGAATCCTGTTATAGTCAGGTGACCTCTGGTAAGGTACTCAATCTTTTTTTTAGGCATCTGTTTCCTTATGTATAAAATGAAGATTATAATACATAACTATGTTAAATCTAACTCATGGGGGTATGTTAAGAGTTATAGAAGTAAAACAGCATAGATCTGGCTCATTGTATGAACTTAATAGCCTCTATAAAAATTAGTTGTGGAGATTTTGGTTCTGGGGATGATAGAGTAAGCACAATCCCCCCATCTCTTCCAGGGAGCACAGTCATAACTCCTGGACAGAATTAATTAAGCATTTATTAAACTTGAGGACTTTGAAAAGTAAATAGTAAGAAGATTGTGGAAGAACACCAGAACTTGAATTATCTGTAAACTGGCAGTAAATTTATCAGTTTTCTCCCCAGTTGTTCCTTTACCTGAATACAGTGGAGCAGAAACCTAGAAGTGAGGACCAGGCAACAGGCTGAGCTCCAGGACATGGTCTTTGTTCCTGGTGCAAGAAATGTGGCAAAGAGAACGCTAATGCCAGAAATAGTACAGGAACCTGTTCTTTCCTTCTTTCCTCTTTCTTATGCCCCAGGCCCTGAGCAATCCTGTAAGGGGCAACAGTAGACCAGCAGGGGCCAAACTGAGGGAAAGTAATTTGGTCTTCATTAGTGAGCTGTGAACCCAAAGAAGGGAGTAAATTCCTGTTAGTTTTTTTCTTTGTCCCCACCCTATTCCCCCCAACCCCCACCCCTGTTGGCCTCTGCTCTGGAAGTATGCTGCGAGTGGGGCAACTAACGGTGGAGCTCCATGGAAGTAGAAAGTGCACGAGAGACTGCAGATGAGAAGAGCTTCACAGAACCTTGAATTTATTTATGAACTCCTGGGCTCACCTCTGAGCTGCACCTCTGCACTGATCCTAATGAGCACACCGGGATGCTGAGAACAGAATTAACAAATAGGTGATTGTGGGACATAAACAGGGCATATCCAAAGAGCACTGCAAAAGCTTTGAAAACCAATATTACACTCAAAGCACACAACAGTGAATTGGAACTTGCAGCCTGGACCTAACCAGGTCAATTGTCTGCTAAAAATAATACTAACAAAAACAATTCTGTGTGGGTTTTAAACAAGACCCAGTGGCTCATGATATGCGATTCAAAATGTCCAGGATGCAATCCAAAATTATTCAGCATCTGAAGAACGAGAACTTCAATGACAAAAGGCAGTCAATAAAAACCAATGTGAAGATGCCACAGACGTTGGAATTGACTCACAAAGACTTTAAAGCAGCTATTATTAAAATGCTGTACGAAGCATCACAGACGCTGATGAAATGAATGGGAAAATAGAAATATTCCTCAAAGAAATAGAAGATATGAGGAACCAAATGAAAATCTTAAAACTGAAAATATAATATCCAAGGAAAAATATAATATCTCACTGGATGAGCTCACAATAGAAATGTCAAGGAACTTGAAGATCGATAAATAGAAATTATTCAATCTGAGCAAAGTAGAGGAAAAAAGATACCCTCTTCCCACTCAAAGAAAGAAAGAGCAGATCTTCAGGAGTCTGTGGGACAATCACAAAAGTTCAGTTTTTGTGACATTGTAATCCCAAAAGGAGTGAATGAAACATTCTGTCCCGTTTCTGGAAACATCAGGAATGAATGAAAAGCAACAAATATAATAAATATCTTGGAAAATGTAATACATTGTTCTTTTTCTGGTGAATTCTTTGAAGTATGTTTGATAAGTGAAAGAAAACATGGGATTTTCAGCATGTGAAGCCTGAAAATTAAGTTTGTAAACTCATCTTAGAAAATGTGCTACATACCTCATTGCTGAATATCACTATGGTTACCTCTTAAGTACTCCCCTTGGGAAGCTATGCACTGACACTAGCACCTAGTCCACACTTCAGAGCAATTTTGTAACTCTTTATGGAATGGCTATCAGAGTGTTATCATATTACTCTTGATGTCTTACACATCCTCAAAATGTCTTCCTTTCAATATTTCCTTTGTCTTCCAGTGAAGAAAAAACTTATTGGTGGCCAGATCAGGTGAGTAGGGAGGGTGTTCCAATGTAGTTATTTGTTTACTGGCTAAAAACTCCCTCGTAGACAGTGTTGTGTGAGCTGCTGCATTGTCATGATGCAAGAGCCATGAGTCATCCAAAAGTTCAGTTCATTTTCAGTTAAGATTTTCCTGTTTCTCTATTGAATGTTTCCTTGGTCTGCTGTGCTTGTGCAACCAGCCAATGATTTTGATGCACAATTGGATGAAATTTTACAATGTTTTCATCAGTTCTGCTCATTACTAGCAGCCCTGACCTCTCTTCATCAGTGATGCTTTCTTTCCCCTGAGAAAAACATTTAATCCATTTGTACACTATCATTTCCATCATGGCATTATCCCCATATACTTGAACTAACATGTTCCTGATTTCACATACACTCTTGGCAAGTTTAACAAGAAATTTAATGTTTGATTATCACTGTAATTCAAGCTCTGACATTCTTGTGAGGGCACACAAAAACATGCAACAATAATAATGAATGCCACTCAGCAAGATACTCACACATGTTGATGTGAACACAGCTGTGAGACACTGGTATACCAAGGTTATGAAACCTATTGAGTTGTTCGTTCTGTGTTGACAAGCATAAGTTTGTGAATTTAATTGTCAGGCCCTTGTATATATAAATAAATGTAATATATAGACAAATAGTAACATAAAAGGAGAGGATAAAGGGACCTGTAATATAGTATAGTTTTGATATTCTACTCAAAGTGGTAAAATAGTGATTCTAATTACATTGTGAAAAGTTAAGTATATACATATTACAATTCTCTATCAACCCTAAAGAAGTCAGGAAAGGGAAAACAGAAACAAGCAGAAAAAAATGATAGATCTAAATAATCTAAAAAATCAGTAATGACATTAATTGTGAATGTTTTAAACACATGATTTAAAAGACATAGGTTGTCAGAAATGATAGGGGAAAAAAGCATGAGCCCAACTGTATGCTGTATCAAAGAAATTCATTTCAAATATGATGTTAAGTTAAAGTAAGAGGATGGAAAAGTATAAAAAATAGGAAACAAAAGTTGTAAATACTAATCAAAAGAAAGAAGGAATTGGGCTATATTAACAGTGAACCGATTTTCATCATCATGGAAAACTTGTTAGTTACAAATTCTTGTACTGGGGCTTATTTAGCATCTGTGCCAGCTGAGGGAAGATTGAATGATCTGAATTTGTTGAGACATTGGGAAACTTCACATTTCACAAGGGATATTTGCTTTTCCTATATCTAAAAAATGGATTCCTTATAGTACAACTGGATTTCTTATTGTATAACTTATTGTCTATTTATGTGACTTCCTGCATAATACAAAATTATTGTATGATGTACTATATTATGTTAGATGACATTTTAAATGGCAATTAAATATAACATGTGTTGTATCAATAACGTACATAAAGTTATTACAGTGTAAGTGAACATTGACCTGTAGGCAAAGACAACCAACTGGCACAATTACCTCCTAGTAATCAACTCTTTTAAAGGCCACAGCTTGTACAAAATATCAACATTAAAAATGTGATTTTAGACCTGATAGAATAAGGTCAATGCACAGAATAATGTCTGGGAGATCATTTATCTCAAAGTGTTCATATTTATCTGTAGGTCAGCCGGTTGGTTGATAAATGTGTTATCAGTACTTGGGTTATTTAGAAATCTGACCTTGGGGAGCTTACATTCTAGCAGGACAGACATGCAAAAAATAATTAACATAATATATAGGTTAGATGGTAAATGTGATGGGAATAGAAAAGAGCAAGGGTATGGGGAATCAGGAAAGTAGGGGTTGAGTGTATTGAGATGGGGTAGGCTATGGTAGGGTTAGGGGAATCAGGGTAGTTCCTTTAAGAAGTTGACATATGAGCAGACATGGTGAAGGAATGGAAGAGTTAGCTAACTGGAATGTCTGGTAGAAGAGGTTCTAAGCGAGGGAATAGCTGGTACAATAGTCCTGAGGCCAAAGTGTGATAGACATGTCCCTTATCAATCAACAAGCAAATAGGGAGAATATGGTAGGAGGTGATGTCAGAGAGGTACCAGGGCCATATTATGTAGAGCCTTTCAGGTATCCTAAAGATTTTGTTTTTTGTTCTTAGAGATCCATTAGATCATAGGAGTGTTGCAATTTCTGTGATCATATCTCTTCAGTTTTTATGGAGACCTCTCTTCCTTGGCTTTTGAATAAGCATATGCTTTATTATTTCTTTTGGGATGGAGCTACAAAGTTGGAATAATTCAAATTTATTTAATACTTAAAATGGGAAACATTTTCATGTACATTATTTATTTTTATACCAGGCAGCACTCTGTTTTTTCAAGCATCTAGCAGGAGTCCCCAACCTTTTGGAGGAACCAGTTTCTTAGAAGACAATTTTTCCATGGATGGAGGGGAGGAACATTTTATCTTTATAAGAAGAATCATAATCTCATTATGCACAGCCTAGATTGTAGTTTACAATAGGGTTCTTGTTCCTATAAGAATCTAATGCCTCCCCTGATATGATAGGAGGCAGAGCCCAAGTGTTGATGCAAGTGATGGGAGTGGCTGTTACATACAAATGAAGCTTCACTTGCTTGCCTACCACTCACCCACCCTGCTGTGTGGCTTGGTTCTTGACAGGCCATGGAGCAGTACTAGTCTGTGGCCTGGAGGTTGGGGACCAGAGACCTAAAGAATAGTTGTGGTCACAGCTTTTAAAGCTGTCTCTTAAAAATATTTTGAATGTTAGTTGGCATAGCTGAAGATAGAAGGATAATTACTTTGACCATTTCACACCAGCACATGGGCAATAAGTCAAATATATAGATCACATAGTTATTTTATATAACCTTGCAGTCACTCTGTAGTTTTTTATTTTTATTTTTTATTATTTTTTAATGTAGCTGTTGGCATTTTCTGGGTGAGGCCCGATCTATAAATTTAATCTGTGGCTTAATGATGACACTTGCTTTTTCTTGAAATGAATTATTCACTCTTAGGGATGAAGGACTTCTGACTGCTAGACAATCCTTGTGGCAAATTCTGGGATCAGGTGTGGTGACAGGAAGGTTTCTAGAAAGGGCATTGTAAGTGGTGGTGCTTTTTAAAATCTGTAGAAAGTAGTGCTGTCTTTATTATTCCTAAAGGAAATGAATAAGTGGAAAATATAAAAGAGAAATTATACCATTGAGATGATCTCTTTACTTTAGGGAATCTTCTTCCCTTTTCTATGTAAGATGATTAATGGGTTGATTTTATTTAACTGTGGGAAACAAATGAAACCATTAAATGTTTATATTGAAAGAAAATACATAAAAAAAGTCAGTGAAGCTTTCTGTAGGCCACATGGCTTGCCCCCAGCCCATAAATGCTCTGTCTGACTTTCCAACACAACTGCCAAACACTGCCTCCACACATTCTTTGTGAAACTTTTCCATTCCAAATCCACTTGGTACTTTCATTATGGTCTTATTAAAATTGAAAGATGTCCAAAGGGACTTGTAAGATGGATTTTTCCCTTTATTGAGGAGGATAAAAAGAGAAGTACACAAAAGCATTTCTAGTTGGTATCTTTTCAGGGAGACATATTGATTAAAAAAAATAGTGTCCCTTCTATAGAAAGAAGATCTTTTAATTTGACATTTTTTAATGGTGAGCATTTGGGTAAATGTATGTGGTTTCCCTTTATCTTAGCAACTTGTATAATATCCTGGGTAAGACTATTGGGACAGATAATATGATTCTCTTTACATGTAGAACATATGAGTAAATGTACCTAAAAGATATGTATGGTGATTGTGGACTTCATATATGTGCAGACACACACTTAATAATAATGGCTCTCAGGATTAGGTCAGTTTTGCCTGATTTCGTCTCTCTTTCTCTCTCTCTGTCCTCTAAATCTTTGTCTTTGGAGATCTGATAACTATTTTTCTATGTCTCATATATACAAAACTTATTATGGAGGTCTGGGAACTCTTCCTTTTTGCTCCCATATGTAGACATATATGCTTAAATGTGGTTAAAACCTCTTACAAAAGACAAACCCATTCACCAGCATGGTCCATGTGTCGTTCTCTTCATTATCTCTCTCTCTCTCTTTTTTTTTTAAGAGAGAGTCTAACTTTATCGCCCTAGGTAGAGTGCCGTGGCATCACAGCTCATAGCAACCTCCAACTCCTGGGCTTAAGCGATTCTGTTGCCTCAGCAAGAGACCCTAGTTCCTCCCGAGTAGCTGGGACTACAGGCGCCTGCCACAATGCCTGGCTATTTTTTTGTTGCAGTTTGGTGGGTTCAAACCTACCACCCTCAGTTTATGGGGCCAGTGCTCTACCCACTGAGCCACAGTCCCAACCCACTCTTCATTATCTCTTTATGGAAATGTATAAAGACCAGTAAGAAATGTTTTTGGGAAGGGAGTGATGGGACCTGGACACTAGCACCCATAGGTCAGGCAAAACTTGTAAATTACATCTGTAAATTATTTTTATCTTTTAGATCTTGAATTTGCCTGAGTTGATTGATGACTCCAAATACAAAACTAACCACCTTCGGGTACAGAATAGAAAAGAGCTTATTAAAATACTCTCTGCACGGTAAGCATCCAGTACTCATACAATTAAAAATTAAAATGTAGTAAGCGTTTATCTGGTGCTTTGTGGGGTTTTTCTTGGCTTATTGGGATCAATTTGTATTTTTATTCCACTTTGCAACATTTGTTAGTGGAAAGATATTTTGAAGCCATGTTACGTTTGTTCAAAAGCATTTGAAATTATTTTATGTCTTTTATTAAGTACTGAGTCATAATAATGATACAAATAAGACAATCAGAATGACTAGAGTTAAGTTATTTATGTGGTTTCAAACTGTTTAGGTAATAACAACAATAATAATTAAACATTATTTTGTACTTTTGCTGTATTAAATGCTCTACATACATTATGTCATTTAACCCTTGTAATCATCCCATGCGGTGAGTTCAGTTATATCCATCATATAGATGAGGTAACTAAGGCAAAGAGAGGTGAATTCCTGAATTTGTTGGGTTTCCTCTTGTGAATCATAATGATACTTCTGGGTCACTATTTTTGAAAATGCCATGTTGAGTTATGGGTCATAAAATATTAATGTTAATTATTTGATTTCCAAATTATTTTGTTCATGTCTGGTTGTGCTTTTGTAACATCTATACCAGTTTTTCACGTGTGCCCCACAAAATGTAGTAATTCTTACCTTTTCCTGTCACTTTCACTTCTTAATCTGTAGAAATAGGATTTATAGTTTTTTGAATCTAAATGCCCACATGAGCTGTTGTCCAATATTTAAAATTTACTCTCATCATGCCAATAAATTTGATACTTTTGTTCAAATGTCATATCTAGTCTAGTCTTGAAAAGGCTCCTATGTTTCTATGTAGTACATATCGAAGTTCTTAAAAAATAAAACTCTGTTGATGTCATTTTTATTTCTGTTCCCTTTGTATTTGGAGATGTCTACATGATTGGAGATGTCTACATGACTGTGTGAGTCAGTGCTCATTTACCTATTTGCTCTTTTCTGGAGTTTAAACACTTCTTCTCTACACTGTATCTTTTCCAAGGGCCAAATGCTTTTTGCATCAATAGGCTCTGTGTGAGGCACAGAGACACAGAATGGGGGGATGAGAACTGGGTGCCCCTTTCTGTGTCATCAGTTAAATATAACTCTGATTCCACTGCTAAGCCCCAGTGCCCTCAATGATTAACCTTTCTCCACATGAGAATTGGCCATTTATTTCTGCTTTTTGCCTCTTTGCATCTCAAGCATTTTTAATTCATTTAATTCATTGATAAGATTTTTTCCTTTCACACCATGGTTACCAAGTTTCAATAATAGCCACTTGTGAGAACTTTATCAAAAGCTCTTTGATAGTCTAACTAAATCACGTCCATGCTGTGAGAAGAGTGGATCCCAAGAAAAATACAAAACCTAGGCAGTTGAAGTGTCATCTTGTCACTTAGTTGCCAGTGCTTTCACAGCTTCAAGAAACACAAAGTTAAGTCATTGGTTTCCTATACACTAAAGTGTTTATTCCTTGCTAAATTCTGTTATCTGATTCAAATGTGGAAAGACTTTTGGCAGCGTCTGCAATAGATTAATATCTATTTTCCCTTGTTGGGGGAGAATTAAATAACTTGTCACTTTTTTGCTGCTCTTATATATACAAAAGTGGAAATTTTTGCATTTGGGAATCCATCAGGTTGACATATTTTTATTCAGACTTAACAAGGAATAAGATATCAAACCACAATGACAAGCCTGGGAGGGTAGTTTTAAGAGAGGAAAATTTGAGAAGGAGGTCACATCATCATAGGTACTGCTGTTAACATACACTGCAGATAGAGCCGTCAATTGGTTGCTTGGAGTCTGGGTTTGTGCTCTCTTTTGCTAGTGTATTGAAATTTTGGGGTGTTCTCCTACGGTTTGCAGTTCTTCGGGTCTCCTCCAGCTTAAGTATCTTCTCCTCTGTGGTGGTTCAAACAGTGACCAGGAAAGATTAGAATATTGATTGATTCCCACTTACAACCTTGTCATTTGTTCCCCTAAACAAGCATCATTGGGTTCATTAGTACTGTTTAGTGCTTGGCTTTTAGAAATCTCTGTAAGTGCTTTAAAATTTATCATTTTCATTATATGAGTGTTTTTCCAGTATTCAAAAACTTTTTGTGGTTTTCCATAAATTACAGGATTAAATCTGGTCTCTTTAGTCTGACATCCAGAATCTTCCATCTTTTCTGCTATCACTTTTTTTATCCACCTTGTCTCCTAATATGCATCAGAAATTAGGAAACCCCTGCTTCATCTGTATTCCCGTGTGGTTTCATTTGTTTTCTCTCTGAAATGCTTCTTATAGTGACCATTATTCAGAAACATAGTTATACTTCAAGGCCAGTTCTTCCTTCCTATGAAACCACCCTCTATTATCTCTATGTGGGTTCCCAGTCAGATGACAACACCTTCAAGAAAGAGTTTTTTTCTGAGCTTTGTCAGTGGTCCAGCACAAGTGCAGTCAGTGTTGGTGGTTGCTGGGAATGACATTGCTCAGGGGCTGCTCAGCATTCCATGTTCCGTTGGTTTTGTAGCCATTTCAGAACGTGTGAATCACTTTGTTTGCTAAGAACAGAGTTACATTAGCTCCCAACCACAATAAGGAGGTAGAGAGAAAGGAAGGAGAGGAAGTGCCATTTAATAGATGCCAAGGTCAGGTCAGATAAGTATTACTCATTTTTCTATTTTAAAGATGAAAATCCTGAAGTTTAGGGAGGTTAGTTCCAAGGTCAATAACATAGTGGATAGTTAAAGATGGATTTAAAAAGGCCACACAGTTTTCATAATTCGTTTCCTCCTCTAAGTGGCACATGAGATATTACTGTGTGCTTCTTTTATTCACTCAATAAACATTTACTGAGCACTTACTAGGTTGTAGTCTTTCTTATAAGCATAGGGGATAGAGGACTGAATGAAATAGATGAATTAAATTGGTGAAAAATAATGCAGGAAGGCAAAAACGGAGAGCCAAAGTTGTGTGTGAGGCTGGCTATTTAGTTTGGCCAGAGAGGACCTCTCTAACAAAGTAACATTTTAGCAGAGGCCTGCAAGAAATCAGAAAGGATGTCGGAGGGAGGCTAGCAAATAAGTGGGAGAAGGATCCTAGGTGGAGTTTCAAGAGTAGCACAGAGGTCGGTGTGCCTGCAGCTGGGAGCAATAGGAAGAGTGGTGGGTGGTTGGGTTCAGAGAAGGTAGGGAAGGTGGCAGGCAGATTCTCTTGTGAAGTCATGACAGCCCATGTGACAAACTAGGTTCTTAATCTTGTGAAATAAAGGATTTTTTTTTTTTGTCAACAAATGAGTTTGATTATCAGCAACTTCTATTTTCTCTCTAATCTGAAGAGAAATCTTGAAGGAAATAATCTGCCTGGTAGAATTCAAAGTATGCCAGCACCATGGAGTCAGCAGGACTTCCTTGTTCACCTGAAGAGGAGGGTCTGAGTTTAAATAACATAAGCTTCTCATTCATTCATTCATTCACTGTCACTTATTTGTTCAACAAATATTTATCAGACACCTATTAGATGCTTGGGAACATTCAGGGCACTAATACTATGCATTAAAAAAAAGAAAAATTCCCTGCCCTCATGGACTTTCACCTTTGCAGACTTTCTGAAAGGTATGTTTCTTTTGTTGTTGCTATTTATTTTTAACCCTTCCACCAGACTTTTTTTTTTTTTTTGCAGTTTCTGGCCAGGGCTGAGTTTAAACCGCCACCTCCAGCATATGGGGCCGGTGCTCTACTCCTTTGAGCTGCAGATGCTGCCCATCCATATTTTTCATACAATCTTTTTAAAAAAATAGTTGCTTTCCCAAAAGTATTACAGCTATAGGCTATGCATATTAATCATTTATTATCTTTCTGTGTTTTTTTGAACATGTTGATATACATGCTACAATTTTTTAAAATGTGGTTTGTCAATCATTTCTATAGTAAAAGTATATTTTTAGTGACAGTAGCTACATTACCATGTGAGGATATCATATTTTACTGGTTGTTTGTTAGCAAATATTACATCATAAACACTTTCTTTTAATTCTTGTAGAACTTTCCTCAGCCTACATTTTTATTTTAGAAAACCTTGAAACTATTTAAAAATGTAGGATTTGTAAGAGTGACTTTGCATTGCACATAACTTTAAAAACAAACTCTAAGAATGATGGACTCACTGTGTTTATTTAAAAACAGAAAATCTCTTACCTTTTATGCCCAATTTGATATCCAAAGTGATAACAGAAGCACTTATGGATTTTTTTTACAAAGTCTGCTCTCCTAAATATACCCATGGATTTCCTCTTGTGTTTCAAAAATCTTCTTTTCAAAGTTTTTTTCAGGAGCAATTTTATGGACTTCTCTCTCTGCCCATGGTAAGCACTCATTTAAAATTTTTGGAATCAGGTGATTCTCCCACGAAATTTGTAGACTCTTGTGAAAGTGCTTAGTAGAGATGTCAGTCACTTACCTCACTTCTCTGTTATTCTTGCTAAGTACAGTTTGACGCTACTCTCTGAGGGCAATCAGCCTCATTCAGAACAGCAGCTGCCTGTTTTGGTCATCAGCTTCCTTTCCACAGCCAGCACACACAATTCCCCTCATATGCTCTCAGGTGTTACTATTCCCCAACCATGGCTGTGAGCAAGTCTTTTTTATTAATCTAAAGGTGGAAGACTTTCCCCTGGAGCTTGCCATTTTATCCAGGGTGTTGCAGAAAGTCTATTTACCCAGCTGCTCACATTGAAAACTAGGTAAAGCTAAAGCACGTTAAAAATCCCTAGCTAAAAAATAGAAGAGGGGATATAATGGAGACTAATCCAGGGCCAGATAAAACAATTGCTCTTTTGCAATGCTGAGGAGCAAGAAACTCTGAAACTTGTGCTATTAGTACACTGGATCGGCAGTTTTGCAATAGTTAGGACCTCAAGAGAGAGATTGAAAGTTGTGATGTGTATTGAAAGCAAGAAGAAAAGGATAAAGATGATGTATTGGTGGTTGGGGAGAAATAATGGGAAGACATGAAATGAGAATGAAGGAAAGGGAAATGATGCAGAAAATAGAAATAAAATTCATTTTATTCTGTCTCTCTTCCTCTCTTCACTAACATTTACTGAGCACTGACTATATCCTCTGGTCCTATAGATACAGAGGTGGACAATGAAGCTTGGGCTCTTGAAGTCTTCATGGTCTAATTGGGTAAACAAAAAGTAAAGCATTATGTAGATGGGGTGGGGGAAGTGCCAGGGTAAACATACGCACAAGTTGCAGGGGTGGGGGTGGTCAGGGGCAAGCCCAGGGAAAGGTCCACTGCTTCAATCTGGGCCAGTCAGGGAAGGCTTCCAGGAGACAATGCCATCTGAGATGGATCATGAAGGTCAAATAGAACTAAGCAGAGGAAGAAAAAAGTTGGTTCAAAGAAGGAAATATTGATTTGAGTACAGTTTTGTAGCAAGAAAAAAGAAATACAGATCATTCCCAACTTACACTTTTTCTTGACTTAGAACTTTTTGACTTTATGATGGTTCAAGAATAATATGTATTCTATAGAAACCATACTTTGAATTTAGAATTGTGGTCTTTTTCCCGGCAAGCAATACATGCAGTATGATACTCTTTTGCTAGGCAGTGGTATGGAGCTCTACCTCTTAGCTACACCATTGTGTCTGAGCATTGTTGAAAGTAGGCTAGGCTACGCTATGATATTCAGTTGGTTAGGTGTATTAAATACCTTTCAACTTACGATATTTTCCATTCACAATAGGTTTTACCGGAATATTAATCCCATTGTTAGTCAAGAAGCATTTGTAGTTTGGAATAACACTAATGACAACCTTTAACGCTTTTTGAAAAATGTTACATGTGTAAAGTAAATGCATGTCAATAAAGTCCTAACTAAGGCATTCCTGAAAGGTAGATTACCTTGTGTCATCTTAATAAAACTCATAGTGGTTTTATAAATTCATCTTTTAATATACTGTGGCTATTCCTTTATGAAAATAATTATTTTTGGTTTTGAATAATTTTATTTTTTTCTAAAATTAAGTTTCTGACATATAATTTAATATATTTATTTATTTTCAGAATTTACAATATTAAAACATTGTGAAATTAAATGCCATAATTCAGGGCCTTCTAAATAGAGTTGCTAAACAAATATTTGTTGAATTGAATCAAGGGTTTATTAATGACTTTCCTCTGATCTGCTCATTTTCATAGTTTGATGTCAAATTATTAATTTTTAATAGACTTCTGTACAATATTGGAGAGTTGGACTGCAAACACTTCTTGGCACTTAACGGAGGAACTATAACTTCAAGGTGCCTAAATCTAATGTTAACTAAACAAACTCTGACATCTTGATAGCATTAGGCAAATTTGATCATTCTACTTCCCAGTTTAGGTCTTTCTGGGACTCTGAACAGTTTTAAGGATAACATTCAAACCATTTACCTTAACACATGTAATTAAATCTCCTACCTTGTTGGCCTTGCTCCAGCCACAGAACCACATGCTGCTCCTTGTAATGTGGCCTGTTCTATTAATGCTTAGTGTCTTCCCACATGTTTATTGCTTCACACTGAAGTAATGAAACTTCTTCATCTCACTGGCTACTACTAGTCATTTAAAATAAGCGAAGTAGCTTTTCCCACCTCGCTTGTCTGTTCTAGTCATCCCCTCTTGTGGTGCTGCATCAAAGCCTCTACTACCCTCAGCTGTCATCAGTCATTTATTATACTTCTCTTCCTCCTTGACAAGACAGCGAATTACTTAAGACAGATACAATGCTGTTCTTATTTTTATTTCTAATGCCTATTTGGATTTCCAGCCTTCAATCCGTGTTCTTTCAATTAGTGAATGGATGGAAACAACAATGAGCAAAGTTATTGAAGTATGGAAGAACTGACCAAAGGGAAGAAGAAAAATCCCTGATACCACATCCTACAAAACAAAAAGAAGAAAATAAAACTATCTCATTTCAATTTCTATCTCTTGTCTCTTGTCCTTCCCCCACTCTCTAAATTCTGTTTCCTTCCTTCTGCCTTCTTTCTTTACCCCCCCCTTTTTTTTTACCCCATCCTGCCCTTCCAAATTTGATTGTTTTAAAATTCAACATTAAATGGATATTGTTTATCATCTTTCTCATTGGATTTTTCCCCTATTTGCATGAAGTCTTCATTGAGCACTTGGTTTCTTAGAGAACAGGGAAGACTTTTATCAGTGTCTACATATATGCTACAATTTAGAAGAGCTGGAAAGAATCTCCATTCCATGGAATATAATTCTTTCTTACTTGTAGTTTGCTGATTTCAGAGGTTCTACAGTTATAGGTTTTTTGTTTTTGCTTTTTTTTGGCTTAAAAGTTTGTCTGCTCTTAGGTTTCAAGCAGCAAAGAGAGAGTTAAAGCCTGAACTCTGATTCCTCAGTGTAAATAAATTTTCCCAGATCTTTTCCTCAGATGAGATTTTATATGGAGAAAGTAGAGAAATTTTCAAAGCACTGGCTGCCTAAGGTGAGTTAAGAGGGGCAGAATGAAAAGCTGAGAGAAGTAGGGGCTCCCAGAGATTCATTTCCCCTTTCTGACACTTTTGCCAAAGATTGAAAGGCTGTGGAAGTCTCTCTTAACTCTGATGAATTCCTCCCCTCCCTAAACCTGGCAACTATCTCTATGTATTTTAATATACATAGAGAAACTTATTGTTTTATGCTTCTGAAAAATTTTTTGTTAGTCTAATATTCTTTTCCCATATGATCTCTTCTGCCAGTTTTTTTTCTAACTTCCATTAGCATCTTAGGAGGCTGCATTTTTATATGATTTATATATATCCTTAACCTACATATTTTGTTTATTGTAACCTACTCCCAACCCCTTATAATGCTTTGAATCATACCATTGTAAGTTTATCTGACATTTACTCTAGAAAGGCTAATTTGGATAAATGGATCTGACGTTTGGTGAGGGTCACATTTGTTTTCTTATGCATTCCTTGGCAGCTCTGCCATTATCAGCTGATAGATGGTTCCTTGTAAAATGCCTCTATTTTATGTGGTACATTTTTTGAATGTTGGTTATTTGGAGATAGATTTAAGTGGCTATGTTTTGTTACTATAAAATCGGCCTGGAAGGTCAAAGAAAGAAAGAAAGAACACAGACCTGGAAAGCATCCTTTCGGCTTATAGAATGCAAAGGGAACCACTGCAACTCTAGACAAGCTCTTCCTGACCAGGGCTCTTTCCACTCTGTTAAGGGAATTCTTTGTGACTGAGAATCAAATGATGTCTTTAAGTGAGTCAGGATGGAATGGAATGTCATCTCACCCCTCCATGTTTTTTTTTTTTTTTTCAGGAGGGCTGTAAACCATTCCACACTGCTTTTTAGTAGAAAGAATTTGGTGGTGGTTATGGGATGTTTATATGTGTGTGTAGGGAGCGGATGATAGTGGTGGGAGGGAGTCCAGTAAACTCTGTTTCCCTAGATAAAAAATGTAATACCCTCGTTCTCTATTGGAACTTAATGTATATTTTTAGATTTATAGAATGTTAGAGTCCTAAACACTTGGGGAGCTGGATAGAACTTTGGATATCCTTGAATTTACCCCCTTCCTAAGTGTAAGAACTTAAACAATATTATAGGCCAAGGATCCTTTGAAACCTGGTGAGAGAATCCACATGCCAAATCTAAACGTCTTCCTTTGGGGTCGGCATAGGTGCAGCTCTCCAGCCTTTTCTGGCTGACCTTGTTTCGCTCTTGATTTTTGAATGAGGTGAAGGATCTGGAGTTTGACTCAGTCTCCTGACACTCTGGTGTGCTCCTCAGACTCCCTGACTCATTCTTGTCTTGGCCAATTTCCTGCCTGCTTTTTGCTTAGACTGAATTCTGTTCTGCAACACTTTGCCCCCACTTGGATTCTATTCTTATCTCCTCTTTGGTTTGGCTTTCCAGCATAGGCCTTCCTTGGGTCTTTGATCTTGCATCAACTAATGTTTCTATTAAGAGCTGACTCCACCTCTTTCCCAGTGCTGACAACTGACATCCTTTGATTTCTACCAGCTGTCCAGCATCTTGGAACATTCCCTGGTGACCAGATGCTCCTGGCGCCTCACCTGGACAACCCACAGTAGTTTTGGCCAGTTACTCACCTTCTTTAGTTCCAGTTTAACATGTTTTTCCAAATATTACACAGCTCATTGGTGAGGCTCAGATGGGAATATTCTGATTATCAATGCCTTACCCACAGCACTCACAAAAATGAGCACTTATTCCCTTCTTCTCTAACCAGAAATTTTATGTTTAGGATAATCCTGACTAGGAAAAGACAATAAGTGAACATTTTCTTTCTCTCTCTTCCTGCACCCCCATCATTTATACACAACTTTTAATCTTTCAATTTATAAATTTACATTTTCCTGTCTTAATGATATTTTTCTTTTATTGTGGGTTGTTTTTCTTTTCTCATTTGCTAACTCTGGAAAAAGAAAAATCCAGACATTGGAATGTCTGAGTTTATTTAAGTCTCAGTACTCTGTTCAATTTAATGAATGGAAACAAAAAAGGAAAATCAAAATGCTGGTCTGGATCTCTGTGGCTCTGGGATGGGCCCTTTTTGGTGGCTGTTGCTGTATACTGAATATGGAAAATGAAAGTGATGGTTCTAGGCTATTTTTAAAACACCCCAAAATATGGAGAATTTAAAAATATAATCATTGTATAATAATTTAACTTGCTATGATCTAAAATAGAAGATGAGAAAGAATAAAGTTGGTCTCTGAATGGACTCTAACCAATACAGGTTGTTCACTCAACTGGTTATATTCATTAGATTAAAAAAGTACTAAAAATGCTATCTATAATATTTAAATAATAATACTTAAGAATTTACAATTAATGGAGTTAAATATGTGACTAAGTACAAAATTAACACAAAAAACAGTACTTTCCTCTATATTCTAAAATATAATGAGGAATAGATTCTATTCACGTTTTTAACAGCAATATCAAATACAAAATACCTATAAAGATAATAGTAACCAGATATACCCGGTGGCCATAAAGTTCATGTGCAATTTAAAATAATGTGCACATGAACTTTATGTTTATGGCCACCCTGTACATAGGACTTACGTGACAAAAAAAAAGATAAAGAACTTTCTTGGCTAAGAAGACTAAATATTATAAAGATGTAAAATGTTCTGATAGTAATTATTCTGCACAATACAAAACGTCATGTTGAGTAGGCTATTTTGAGAATATAACAAATTCTGAAGTTATCTTTAAGAATAGACTAAAATTCTTTTTTAAAAAGGATTGAAGGTCAAAATCCTTGCTATATTGTACACCAACTGTAATGTTAAAGCATCATAAATAAATTGTAGAAATAAAATGGAGAACATTTTTCCAGCAATAACTATAGATAATAGTAGTTATTTTACAAAGAGACCATTAAAATAGTTCAGAAAAAATTACAACTACCTCAACATATAACTTGACATAATTCAAAAAAGTTAAAATCATAATGTTAAATTAATGTATGGCAAAGGTACATGCTTACTACCAAATAGAGGCAAATAAAAATATCTAAAATATATTTTTCTCTTTTTAATCATTCAGATACTTATAAAAGTAATAATTAATGTTGCCCTTCATAGTATGATATGCAAGTTCATTACCTGCTGATGAGAAAGCAATTGGACAGTAAGCAGATAGAGCCTTAAAATGTCATTGTCAGTGACCCAGTAATTCTATTTCAAAACGTTCATTCTTGATGTTCCAGTAAATCTCTTTAGAAGACTCAAGATATGGAGTACGGTAAGTACACAGTTGCAGAGTTGTTCACAATAATGAAATACTGCAAACCACACAATCATCTGGCATTAGAGAAATAAGTAGAAATTTACTTTGGAATATTGTGTATTTACTAAAAATTAAATCTACTGAGAAGATTTTATTACATGGTAAATTCTTACTATATCATATTAATTTGAAAAGGGAAAATCATAAACTATGTTAATAAGAACAACAAAAAGAAACAGCACCAAAGGAAGAAATATAGCTAAATATTAACCATGGTTGTATATGGATAGAACTATGGGTAATATTTGTTTTCACATTCTTATATTTCTAGTTTTCAAAATTTTAATATAAACATCTTAGTAATCAATAAATTGATAACTAATAATTAGCATTGCAATATACCCCCATTTTTAAGAGAGCAAACAATGCCAAAAATAACCACAAATGAAAAAAAACCTCTGTGCTCTGACCTTGGTGGTAAGTACCCAACAGTTTTTTAAAATTTATTTTCTTATTAAATCATAACTATGTACATTGATGTATTTATGTGTTTCAGTGTACTGATTTGATATGCAATGTGAATTGCTTACAATAAACTAAGTAACACATCCATCACAATTATACTCTTTTCTCAATAGTTTTGAAATGTACCATTGCATCATGCACAATAGGTGAGGTCCCTCCAAATACTCTCCCTCCTCCTCCCTCCCCTCCCCTCTCTGTCCTCTTCCCTTCTACATTCTGGACTATAGTTATGTTTTGCCATTCATATGAATGGGTAGGTGATTATATATTGATTCCTAGTAATATTGAGTACATTGGATACATTTTTCCATTCATGAAATACTGTACTAAGAAGAATATGTTCCAGCTCCATCCAGGTAAACATAAAAGTTGTGAAGTCTCCATCCCTTTTATGGCTGCATAGTATTCCATGGTGTACATATACCACAATCTGTTAATCCATTCATGGATTGATGGGCATTTGGGATGTCTCCATGTCTTGGCAATTATGAATTGGGCTGCAATAAACATTCTGGTGCAAATGTCTTTGTTGTAAAATAATTTTTTATCATCTGGGTATATACCTCGCAGAGAAATTGCAGGATCGAATGGTAGGTCGTTTTTATTTATTTATTTTTTTATTAAATCATAGCTGCATACATTAGTGCAATCAAGAGGTACAATGTGCTGGCTTCATATACAATCTGAAATGTTTTCATCAAACTGTTTAACATACCCTTCATGGCATTTTCTTAGTTATTGTATGAAGACATTTGTACTCTGCATTTAGTAAGTTTTGCCTGTACCCTTCTAAGATGCACCATAGGTGTGGCCCCACCAATTATCCTCCTTCCACGCCAACTTTCCCTCTCCCCTCCCTTCCCATATTCTTGTGCTATAGTTGGGTTATAGCCGTCATATGAAACCTTTAAATTAGCTTCATAGTAGGGCTGAGTACATTGGATACTTTTTCTTTCATTCTTGAGATACTTTGCTAAGAAGAATATGTTCCAGCTCCATCCATGTAAACATGAAAGAGGTAAAGACTCCATCTTTCTTTAAGGCTGCATAGTATTCCATGCTATACATGTACCACAATTTATTAATCCATTCATGGGTTGATGGGCACTTGGGCTTCTTCCATGACTTAGCAATTATGAATTGGGCTGCAATAAACATTCTGGTACATATGTCTTTGTTATAATGTGATTTTTGGTCTTCTGGGTATATACCTACTAAAGGTAGGTATATGATGATTAAGGATAATAATCATTTTTTCATGTGTCTGCAGGCTGTGCACCTGTCTTCTTTAGAGAAGTTTCTCTTCAAGTCCTTTGTCCATCCTGAGATGGAATCACTTGTTCTTTTCTTGCTAATACATTTGAGTTCACTGTGTATTCTGGTTATTAAACCTTTGTCAGAGGCATAACCTGCAAATATTTTCTCCCATTCTGAGGGGTGTCTGCTTGCTATATTTACAATGTTCTTGGCTGTACAGAAGCTTTTTAGTTTGATCAGGTCCCAGTAGAGTATTTCTGATGCTGCTTCAATTGCCTGGGGAGTCCTCCTCATAAAATATTCACCCAAGCCAATTCCTTCAAGAGTTTCTCCTGCACTTTCTTCTAATATTTTGATAGTTTCATGTCTTAAGTTTAAATCTTTAATCCAGTGAGAGTCTACTTTAGTTAATGGTGAGAGGTGTGGGAACAATTTTAGTCTTCTACAGGTCTCCAGCCAGTTCACCCAGCACCATTTGTTAAATAGGGAGTCTTTTCCCCATTGAATGTTTTTAATTGGCTTGTCAAAGATCAAGTAAAGGTAAGTAGCTGGATTCATCTCTTGGTTCTCTATTCTGTTCCAACATCTACCTCTCTGTTTTTGTGCCAGTACCATGCTGTTTTGATCACTATCGATTTATAGTAGAGTCTCACGTCTGGTAGCGTGATTCCTCCTGCTTTGTTTTTATTTCTAAGTAATGTCTTGGCTATTCAAGGTTTTTTCTGATTCCATATAAAATGAAGTATTATTTTTTTTCAAGATCTTTAAAATATGACAATGGAGCTTTGATAGGAATTGCATTAAAATTATATATTGTTTTGGGTAGTATAGACATTTTAACAGTGTTGATTCTTCCCAGGCATGGGCATGGTATGTTTTTCCATTTGTTAACGTTTTCAGCTATTTCTTTTCTTAAAGTTTCATAGTTCTCTTTATAGAGATCTTTCACATCCTTTGTTAGGCAAACTCCCAAATATTTCATGTTCCTTGACACTACTGTGAAAGGAATAGAGTCCTTGACTGTTTTTTTGGCTTGGCTATTGTTGGTATATATAAAGGCTACAGATTTACGGGTGTTTATTTTGTAGCCTGATACATTGCTGTATTCCTTGATCACTTCTAAAAGTTTTGTAGTAGAATCCCTGGAGTTTTCCAGATATACAATCATATCATCTGCGAAGAGTGAAAGTTTGATCTCTTCTGACCCTATGTGAATACCCTTGATTATCTTTTCTTCCCTGATTGCAATGGCTAAAACTTCCATTATGATGTTGAAGAGCAGAGGAGACAATGGGCAACCTTGCCTGGTTCCTGATCTAAGTGGAAATGATTTCAATTTAACTCCATTCAATACAATATTGGTTGTGGGTTTGCTGTAGATGGCCTCTATCAGTTTGAGAAATGTCCCTTCTATACCAATTTTTTTTTTTTTTTGGCCAGGGCTGGGTATGAACCTGCCACCTCCAGCTTATGGGGCCAGTGCCCTACTCGATGAGCCACAGGTGCCGCCCTATACCAATTTTTTTAAGTGTTCTGATCATGAAGGGATGCTGGATATTATCAAAAGCTTTTTCTGCATCAATTGAGAGAATCATATGGTCTTTATTTTCTAATTTGTTTATGTGCTGGATTACATTTATAGATTTATGTATATTGAACCAGCCTTGAGAGCCTGGGATAAAGCCCACTTGGTCATGGTGTATTATTTGTTTGACGTGTTGCTGGATTCTGTTTGCTAGGATCTTACTGAATATTTTTGCATCAGTGTTCATTAGTGATCTATAGTGGTCTATAATTTTCTTTTCTTGTTGGGTCTTTTCCTGATTTGGGAATCAAGGTGATGTTTGCTTCATAGAAGTGTTGGGTAGTATTCATTCTTTTCTTGTATTTTGGAAAAGGTTGAGTAATATAGGTACTAGTTCTTCCTTAAAGGTTTGGTAGAATTCTGATGTGAAGTCATCTGGTGCTGGGCTTTTCTTTTTAGGGAGATTTTGTATAGTTGATGCTATTTCAGAACTTGATATTGGCCTGTTCAACTTTTCCACTTCATTCTGGCTAAGTCTTGGAAGATGACCTGTTTCCAAGTATTGGTCAATTTCCTTCAGATATTCATATTTCTGAGAGTAAAGTTTCTTGTAATATTCATTGAGGATTTTTCAAATTTCTGAGGAGTCTGTTGTTATTTCGTCTTTACCATTTCTGATTGATGAGATTAGAGATTTTACTCTTTTTTTCCTGATTAGGTTAGCTAAAGGTTTATCTATTTTATTGACCTTTTCAAAAAGCCAACTTTTTGATTGAACTGATGTATAATTCTTTTATTTTCAATTTCATTTATTTCTGCTCTAATTTTGGTTATTTCTTTTCTTCTGCTGGGTTTGGGATTGGAATGTTCTTCCTTTTCCGGTTGTTTAAGATGTCCCATTAAGTTGTTAATTTCTTCTCTTTCTGTTTTCCTGAGGAATGATTGTAGTGCTATAAATTTCCCTCTAAGGACTGCCTTTGCAGTATCCCATAGATTCTGATAATTTGTGTCTTCATTGTCATTTTGTTCCAAAAATTTGGAAATTTCCTGCATAATCTCATCATTGAACAATGTATCCTTCAGAATGAGGTTGTTAAGCTTCCATGTTTTTGTTTGAGTATGCAGATTCTTGTTATTGAGTTCAACTTTTATTCCACGATGGTCTGAAAAGATGCAAGGGATAATATCTATTTTTTTTAATTTGCTGAGGTTAGACTTGTGACCTAATATGTGATAAGTTTTGGAGTATGATCCATGGGCTGATAAGAAGAATGTGTATTCAGTTTTGTTGGGATGAAATGTTCTGTAGATGTCTGTTAAATCCAGATGTTGAATGGTTAAGTTTAAATCTAAAATTTCTTTACTTAGCTTCTTACTAGAGGATCTGTCCAACACTGTTAAAGGAGTGTTAAAGTCTCTGACTCCTATGATGCTGGAGGAAATCAAGTTACGAATGTCTGTTACAGTTTCTCTTATAAATTGAGCCACATTCTGGTTGGGTGCATAAATATTAATAATTGAAACCTCATCATTTTGAGTATTACCTTTAACAAATATAAAATGTCCATCCTTATCTTTACTCACTTGGGTTGGTTTAAAGCCTATTGAATCTGTGAATAAGATTGCAACACCTACTTTTTTCTGTTTTCCATTTGCCTGGAATATAGATGACGATCCCTTCACCTTGAGTCTAAATTTATCATTTAAGGTAAGATGAGATTCTTGTATGCAGCATATATCTGGTTTAAGTTTTTGTATCCAGTCAGCCAACCTGTGCCTCTTTAGAGGACAATTTAAAAAATTCACGTTAATTGAAAATAATGATAAGCCATTCGAATGTGAAGTGGGTATTTTTGATCCTTTCGCCATTGTAGAGTTTAGTATGTGGTCAAAAGTTTCCGCTTGAGTTTACTTTCGTGGTCGAGGTTTGTACTGGTCGTTATGGAGGATAGGTCTGAGAATATCCTGGAGAGCTGGTTGAGTTATGGCAAATTTCTTCAACATATGGATGTCATTAAAGTATTTAATTTCTCCATCATAAATGAAACTCAGTTTGGCTGGATATAGGAATTTATTTTGTTTTAGGAGGTTAAAAGTTAATGCCCACTCCCTTCTAGCTTAAAAGGTTTGATCAGAGAGATCTGCAGTTATTCTAATATTCTTCCCCTTGTAAGTAATGGATTTCTTGCATCTGGCTGCTTTCAGAATCTTATCCTTCATGTTAACTTTAGTGAAGTTAACTATGATGTGCCTGGGTGATGTGTTTGTCAGGTTGAGTCCTGCTGGGGTTCTGAAACTGTCTGCTATCTGAATTTCAGAGTCTCTAGGTATGTCTGGAAAATTCTTTTTCATAATCTCAAGAAGAAGGGACTCTTTGTCTTGTGAAGCCAGTTCATCACTTTCAGGTGTCCCTGTAAGATGAATATTGGTTTTCTTCAAGTTATCCCAGAGCTCTCTGAGAGAATGATCTGTTTTTGCCTTCCATTTCTCTACCTCTTTGAGCATTTGGGAGTGTTCGAAGTCTCTCTCTTCAGTGTCAGAAATCCTTTCCTTTGCTTGCTCTTATCTGTTACTGAGGGCTTCTACTGTATTTCTCAGATTTTTGCGGGTTGCAACTTCTTGTCTCAATGTGTCAAAATCTTTGGTCATTTTGTCTTAGAATTGGTTGAATTCTTGAGACATCTTCTGAGTTTATCCTACAATTTCTACATCCATCTTAGTTTCCATTTTGTTGATATGGTTTGCAATCCAGATTCTAAATTCGATTTCAGACATCTCAGCTATCTGTTGATGGATGGGATCCTCTGGATTGGATGGTTTGTCATTCTTTGGGGGAGTTGCACTGTTCTGTTTATTCATGTTGCCAGAGTTTTCCCACTGATTCCGCCCCATGATTGTTTTTCAGTGTTTAGCTAGATGAGCAGATCAGGTGAAATTGGACTGGAAACTTCTACAGTTGTGTTTAACCAGCCCTCCACCTAGGAACTGGGACTGGTGGGTGCAGCTTTTCCTCTATAATTTTGCAAATTACCTGTACAGTACTACAGTCTGTGACTGTAGAGGCCTACTTAGTGTAGTGGGGGTAGGTGGCTCTGTCTTATATCCAGCTGATTTCTGTCAAATCCTAGTGAATCAGTAACCCTGGGGTGCAGTCTCAGGTTTGGTGAAATACAAGCAACTAGGACATCCCTTCCCCCACCAGTCCTATCTGGAAGAGGACAATCAAACCTTCCCACAACAGGAAAACCTGGGACCCACCTTGGAGGGTCCTTGGATAATTTGTACAGTTCAAGAGTTCCAGACCCATTGTCCCTGACAGCCCCCCATTCTCTAGCTGGAAAGCTCAAGAGGGCTCCAGCAACTAGATGTTAGGGGCTATTGGCAGCTCGAGTGTGATTTGAGTGCCTTCGGAGTCCAAGGAGTCAGAAATGCCAGTCCAGTAGGAGGTTTAGAGCCAAGGGATTGGTGCCTCTTACCTCACCTTGGTCGTCCTTCACCACCGGATTTTGGTCACCCCAGTCTCTGGTAGTGCCTCTAGCAGACTCTGTTAACCCAGTCTCTGTGTCCCTATTCTGTCCAAAAAACAAATGTGCCAGGACTATGCACCTGCCAGAGTCAAAATGAGGTCATTGCCTCCTCCTTGTGGTTACCACAGTCTACCACCATCCAGCACGGGAGGCTGGAGTCTGCCGGCTCAGGTGCTCAATGGCAGCTGAAGACAGTTCCACCTGAGCTCGGTCCAAACCTGAGGATATCCAAACAGCAAAAGAATTTCTCCCTCGGCCATTGCACCTTTGTTGACACTGTTCTGCAGTACTGGAATCCCTATAGGGCGAGGTATGGCTCCCTCTGGAAGGTCATAGAGATGGGGAGATGACTCTCCAGAGTTAGACCCCAGCAGGATCACTCTACTAATGCTGAAGTTGGGTGGAAGGTGCCTCCCCTTAGGTTCGTGCACTTTGGCAGTTTCCGAGCCTCCACCCACCGTGTAGGAACCCTAGCCTCTGTCTGGTTCTGAGATACTCTTTTTCTTTGGGCCAGGACAGACACCTTTCCCTCTATGTCTTCCTGTACAGTTACTGGATTCACAGGAACAGCACAACTGTACAGCCACTGTCTATGCAATGCCCGGTCCTAGCTAAGAAATGCAGACAATGTGGATTCTGGATGAGTTGGACTTCTAGACTTCCAGACTGGGGGAGGAGGTAGACTAAAGGACCAAGGTGGCAAGAAAAACATTTAGAACACCAATCACATTGAGACCAAATGAACTAATAAATAAATAAAAAGGCTACCAGACACACAAGCCCACAGACGCACCCACAGTCAGAAACACATAGACATACAGAGAAAACAAAACAAACAAACAAAAAACCAAACAACAACAGCAAGAAAATCTACAATAAAAATAATGATACTTGTACAATACTTGGGAAAAAAAGAAAAGCCTCTAGAAAATCTGATGTAAGCACTCTCAGAAGCCATAAGAAGGGAAGAAGAGGAAGGGGAGAGAGAGAGAAAAGAAAGTAGTATCTGTAAAAGAGTTACAAAAAAGAAGAAAGGAGAAAGAAGAATACAATTGAAAATAGAAGAAATAAAAATATCATAAGAGAAAAAGTAAAATAAAAAATTATCAATGGCTCCTCCAAGAAAAGGATGATAAAAAGAAAAAACAAAGCCCAAACTCAAAAATATTATTCTTGTATGTATATAGAAATACACATCTATATGTATGAGGTAGATGTCAACTTTAGTGTGAATAAATTTATAATGCAATATAATTTCCGGACACCAGATGGTGCTGTGAGTGGTTCCCTGGCTTATACCTGATTTACCGTTTACTTTGTTACTATGGTAACCACTGTACCTGGCCTGTGGCCATTTTTGGAGTTTCTCCAACAGTTTGTTTTCTAAAAGATGCCCCACTTCGGGTGTTCTGCTCCAGACGGCACTCCCATCTGACCTCCAAACTTGGTTCAGGAGTCCACGCTTCACAAATCTCTCCACTCTGCTCCCATGTTCTCCTGCAAACTTGCAACTGCAATCAGCTGTGGGAGAGGGGCTGGCTGCTCTGGCTGCCACAGCTCTGGCCTCCATGACTGCCGCCGCCGCTGCCTCTGTTACCTCCACTCAGGACTGCAGCCATTTCCACTGCTGCAGTGCACAGGGACCCTTTTCACCAATTTCCACAGTTCAGAGTGTCTCCTCCAAGCCCCAGTTCCCTGCGCACCCTGAATAGTCAGGCCTCACCAGGATTCCTCACCAGGGATGGCACTGTCCGTTCAATTACTCCCAATGATCTGGGGAAAAGGTGTTTGCCATTTAGGACAATTCAAAATGTCTGTTTCCCAGCAGGATCCCCTCCCTTCAATTCTCCCTTGGCCTGCCCAGTCCTCTAAGGCTCCAAGCAGCACCCCTTTCTGGTCACCAAACTCAGGAATCCATGCTTCACCAAAATTTTCATCAATTAGGTTTTGGGAGTTGCGAACTGTTGTCCTCCCTGTGGGAGGGGCCGGCTGCCGGCTGTCTCTGCCGGGCAGGGGAAAAGTGTATATCAGAGTCCAGGGTTTTAAACTACACCTCAAATACAACAATCCACCAATTCCTGCTCATCTCCAGCTGTCCATCCACACCAATAATCCACACGGGGAAAGATCCAGAGCCCCCTCCCTCTCACCTGAGGTCCTATGAGAGATGGGCTATGTGTCTGTCCTGACCACCATCTTGCTCTGCCTCAGAATTCATTAATTCATCCTTAATGAATACTACATAAAATTCTATTCTCAGAAGTATAAAAATATGAAGGAAATATATCAATACTTAGAAACATGCCACCCTCCTAGACCTAGCTAGAAAGAAGTGGATATGTTGAATAAACCTATAACAAGTTCTGAAATAGCATCAACTATAAGAAATCTCCCCCAAAAGAAAAGCCTGGGACGAGATGGCTTCAGAAGAGAATTCTACCAAACCTTTACAGAGGAGCTAATTCCTATATTACTTCACCTTTTCCAAAACACAGAAAAAGAAGGAATACTTCCCAACACATTCTATGAAGCTAATATCACCCTGATTCCCAAACCAGGAAAAGACCCACCAAGAAAAGAAAATTATAGACCAATATCTCTAATGAATATTGTTGCAAAAATATTCAATAAGATCCTAGCAAACATAATTCAACAACACATCAAACAAATTATACACCATGACCAGGTGGGTTTCATCCCAGGGTCCCAAGGATGGTTCAATACATGTAAATCCATAACAAATCCAAGTTGTTTCTCTATGTTTCGCTATGCTTCTCTATTTTTTTTGGGATATTGCACCCTCATTTATAAGTGAACTATGTTTGTAATTTCCCTTTATAATAATATATTTTCTCCAATTTCAATATCATGTGTATCCAGGTCAAGTAGCATGATTTTGAAATATATCTTCTTTTTCTATTGTCTATAAGATTTGGCATGATCTTTTTTTTGAAACTCTCTTTTTCTTTTATTTATATAATATTATATGTCTATTTTTTGAGACTTTAGAAAAAAATAAGAAGTTAACTGATGACTTCATACTGAGCATCAGAATCAAAAGCATTGTATAAAAGACATACTCTTATTTGACAATGTGAACGTTACTTTCTTGGCATTATTATTATTAATATTGCTTAATATTTCGATGCAGTAGTCATCTGTTTTCTTTTCTGAATGTATTTATTTTCGTTCATTCTTTACGAGGTTTTTGTTTGTAGTCCTTATCTTAAACATTGTTATTGTTATTACATCTTAAGCCTTTTTAATTCTGTGAAGGCAAAAAGTGGAAACCTAATTAAAAAAAAAAAAAAAAGAATGAGAGAGGGAGATGACCCCTGGGCTTCTAGCTTGTGCAATTGGAATAATTTTCTTATGACCAATAATTATAGCCTTGTACCTTGTCTACCTCCCAGTGTATCAGCTTCCTAGGTGAAATGAAGCTACCCAACTGTGTGGCTCATAAACTTGTCCCCTCAATCTGTGGAATAATATTTCTAGGTCCTCTTGCCTGGGAAGCCCGGGATTCTGTATGGACAGAATCCATCCCAAGGGTTAAGGTGGCCCCAGCTCTGTGAATGAAGCCCAGAGGTGTGGGCCACTTCTTAGCCTCCTCCCCTTCGTGCGACCCATCCTGGGAGGCTGAGAACCACGCACTAGCCTCATGGTGCTTCTGCTGAGCTGCCAAGCTTGTGTTGAGAGACAGTTGGCGTCACTTAGGAGTGCAGGTTCCGTTACCGGGAAAGGGAACTGCTCTCCGCACCACGGGGTGGGGGTGGGGGGCAGAGAGCCAATTTGCAATTTCTGTGCAGCTGTTGTCAGAAATGGTCAGGAAGCAAATTACAGTGGCGCTCCCATTACGTCCTTCTTCCTCTGGAGAGAGGCCACAGAAATGCTGCATTGCCTACCTCCCTGAGAGTAAAGCATCCCCCTTCACAAATTGTCAGTACATTGTAATCAGCACAGCCCCACGACCGTCTGGATTAATTCCTGCAAATTGTCCCCAGACTCTATCCAGATTTGTGCCCTCGGTCTCCTGCCCAGGCCAGATGGCGACTGTACTAAGATGATAATAATCGTCAGCACGATCATAGCTTAGAATCCGTGGATGCTTAGAATCACTCAGATGGTCTCCTTTCATCTTCACAACCTGCCTCTGAGATGCGCGGGGCAGGCTCTCTCAGAGTGGGAACCCAAGGAGAGAGCTGTGAAGTGCTCAGCGGCTGCACCAGGGCTGCTCTGCTATCACTGGATCCCCCAGAACCAAGTGTGGACAAAGGCAGGGCACGCTGATCTGCGCAAGCTGAGGGGCTCCAAGCCCAGGGGACCTGCCGGTAGGGTGGGGTTGTTCTCAGAGTGCTGCATGGGGTTGAGCGTGTGGGAAGGGGCTGGTGCAGAGAGGCAGCGCTCTGGAGAGTCAGGAAAGGGAGAAACCCAGAGCTTTTCCCTCCCACTGGGGCCTAGGCCTCATGCTAAGAGTTGTCAGAGCTACCTGACTCTGTCTGCACAGGCCTATCCCAGTCCCTTCTGCAGGATAGAGGGCCACCGATCTTCAGGACAGGTCTAGATTCCTCTGAGCTGGCCTAAACGGGGTCATCCTTCAACACCATGCCACAAACCACTCTTCAAAACAGCCTTCAGGGAGAGGACAGAAAATGGGTCCTGCCCTGTCTTTCCCAGCCGGAGGAGCTTTCCGCCAGAGGTTTGAATAGTCTGGTGGACACAGGCAGATAGAGCACATTCTCCTTCACAGGTGATGACTCTTCCCCTCCCCTGAGCTTACAGGTGTAATGCCTACTCCTATACAGCTCAGGTGTCCTTTGGAAACATGTACATTTATATCTCCCAGCTCCTTTACCCTGGGCCCCCAAAGCTCTTTGTGGGGTCTGCGTCTCCATCAAAGACAGCTTTCATCACCTTGGATTAAGTCCCATGCACTTGAGCCGGCCTTTGTATTCCCAAAATTCCAGTAAATAGAAATAAGGTAAGGAGGAAGGGAAGCAGTAAACGAGTGAGGGTCCTGCCAGCTGCATCGCCGCCACTGCAGGGCAGGAGTCTTACGTTCAAGAAACCTGGCATTGAATCCTATTCTATGATTGTGAACGAGTATTTACACATTTTTTGCTCTGGTTTTCTTAGCTGTAGAATGGAGGCATTAAGACCTGCCCTACTCAACTGTTAAAGATGTTGCCAGGATCACGTAAGATCAAGGTGAAATGGCTTATTGTGAGCCCAGGACAGCCTTGTCGCTGGAATTTTCTCTACCGGTAGGAGGGCTGCATTATTGGCTGTGGTTTCGTGTGCGCACTTGGGAAAGACAGAGTGAAGCAGAGAGTTGGTCTTTAATCCAGGATAACCAGCCGGCCTGGTGGAGCAGGATAGAGAGAAGCCTTGCAGGAAAATATATGTCCCACCGTCTCGGCTTTGCTCTTGACCTTGAGCTTTTACAGAGAGGGTTGACATGACTATGATCTTGCTGGGTCCCATACGAGCTCTGGGAGGAGACAGTGTTCATCCACTGGGCTACAAGGAACTACAGGACAGGGCTGGGACTGCAACCCGTGCCTCCTGACGCCCATTCCTGCACGCTTCCTCCATATCAGCCACCTGGTGGAAGGGGGTTGATTTTGATCTGGGGATAGAGAAAGGAAAGATGAAGTTACTTTAGTGCACAGGTCACTTCAGAGGGGGTCGGTGTGGAGTGAGGGAGGGACTGCAGGAAGACACGTCTAAGAATCACAGCATAGGAGGGTCCTGGGTGCTTGAGTAGGAAGTAAGAGAGAAAGTGCAGAAATTCATTCATTCATTCTGACAGCCCTTCCAGACAAGTGGGAGCTGAAATGATCACACCCAGACTGGTAACTGAAGAGCTGAGCTCCCAGAGCGGGGTGGAGATGGAGGTCGAAATGGGGCTGCTATAGGAATAACCCACAGGGCTATCAGAGGCACCAGGGTGAGTCTGAAACCACAAGGAAAGCCAGGCAGGTGGGCACCAGTCCCTCACCCAGAGAGTCAGAGAGAGGCCGAGACTGGGGACTCCAGAGCAAGGTGACAGGGTTTTAAAGGCAGGAGCTCCCAAAGGGAGGCAGCCTAGGCAAGCTCCCTGGGTTAGGGGTTGATGTTGAAAAGGAAGCTGGGGAAGCAGGGAGTCTGACTGGGTTTGCGTTTTAGAAAGATCATTCTGGTTGCAGCAGGGACGATGATGGCTGGGGGTGGGGGGAGAGGTTAGAAGTCTGCTGAGACTCCCACTCAGTGACCACACAGAGAGAGAAACGAGCAGCATAAAGGACACAGAATCCATGAAATTTAGTAACAAATTGAACAGGAGATGACTCCCGAGGGGAAAGGAGATACTGCAAATGATTCAGATTCACTAAACTCGAGGCAAGGAGGCTTAACTCACGCTTGCCATTATGTTCAAGCTTTCAGACCATAGGTGACTGTCCCCTTTTAGGTTTCAGTTTCTACTTCTCAGAATAGGAGAGTTGATCCAGAGCAGCGTTGCCCTCATTCCATTCCTGGGCCATCCTGCTGGCATCGCAGAGGCCTCCGGCAAGGAGCGCCGGCCGGAGTCAGCAGACCCTGCTCACATCCTGCTCTGGACTGTGGGGAAGACAGAGTATTTTGAGTCTAGGTCTTCATTTGGATAAGTGGACATGATTATTCACTGGTTAAAGAAAGAAACATGTGGGACAAAAACTAAAAAGAATGAAACATGGTCCGTGCTTCACTGGAGTTCACAGGCAAGGGAGAGAAGTAGACACACAAACACGTGGTTGTGAAGGAGCTGGGTAAGCATCGCGATGAGGTTAACTAACCAGAGGGAGGAGGGAGCAATGAGCTGCATCCAAGACAGGCCAAGGGTGGCCAGAAGGCCCAGGGGAGGGCGGACTTTGAATTGAGAGAGTTAGGTTGGGCCTTCCTTGATTGCCCACCTTTGAGGGCCCTTCCGTGAGTTCCTCCCTCTCCCCCATCTTCTAGACAGCGGTCCTCTGCCTTACCTGCAGGTGCAGCCCCGTGGGACTCTTCAGAAAGCAGGACTTTGGTCCCCTCCATATTGTTAGTGCTCAGCCTGCAAAGAGATTGGCCAACTCAAGGTCAAGAATGGACGCACTGCTGTTGGACTTCCAGGTACCAGAGAAGGGCCTTCCTCCTCCTTCTATAAGCATGCATCTACCCAGGCAGACTATGTATCCCATGTTCTGGGGAGCAGGACCTCTGTCCCAATGCCTCACACCAAGCCCAGCACGGGCCGTAACTATTGTGTGCTAAATGACTTAAGCTCCAAGAAGTTTTCAAATTTGAAAGAGTCACTGCTTCACTTCCCTTCCCAGTCTTCAGGCAGGATTGCAGCGCCCCGGCCAAATCTGCAGGACATTCAGATTTCAACAGATTTAATGGCAAGCACCCCAGAAGTGGGCAGAGAAGAGGCAACATGGTGTGCACCTTAACTGTCACTTAGTGGAGAAGTGCACGTGCAGTGGCGCCTTTGAGCTGGTCGCTGGACATAGGCGAACAGGCCTCAAGAAGGTCACAGCCTCATCAGGGGACAGATACTACATTCATAACTGCCACACAGCAAAGGGCCTGGTGGACACGATCAGTTCTGTTGCAGGGATAGTGTGTGGGAGATGCCTGGCTGTGTCTTGAAAAATGAGTGAGTGTTCGACAGGTGACGAGGCTGGGGGACAGGGCAGGGCAGGACCGAGGACAAGGGAAGTCAGAACGAGCGATGTCCATGAGTACGGCGACTACAGCAGTGCTATTCAAGGTGCAGACACCAGCACTGCTTCCTTCAACCAGAAAGTCTGGGTATAAAGGGCTGTCCCCGAACCAACGTGTGTTTAATGCCCACTGATTTACACTCTGGCCCAGGCTTCTCTGTGGGAGCGGTAGTCTGGTTTACAGACGGGCAGGCGGTTTGGGGACTACATCCCTGTGTTACGGTTGACCGTGTGCTCTCACACTAGTTTGAGTCTTTCACTCCTGAAAACATCCTGAGGTTGTGTGGGCAGGTTTCGTAATCCTCACTTTACAGGATGGGAATTGAAACTCAGACAGGTTAAGCTTCACGTCACACGGCGGGGAGGCCAGCAGGGAGGCCAGGACTGGAAGGTGGGCACGCTGTCCTATCCCTTTACTCTCCGTCGTTTAATGGCTTGGGAAGGAGAAGGAGGCTGTGTGGGGAAGCACTGCGGACTGTGAGATGACTTCACGGCCAGCGTGTCCCTAGGAGCAGGTTTCAGAGAGGAGTCAGGTGTATGTCACATGCGTGACCTCCCGTGGCATTTCTCATGTTTCTGCATCTCATATTACTGTCACGTCCTAAATGGAGACAGGGTGACTCTCCCTTCGCATCCACCCACTGTGGAGCCACCTCCACCTGCCGCCCTGGGGAGCTTCCTCCAGCCTAGCTCCTGCCCCACATTTCACCACCTGAAAGGACTTGGCACTGGCCCCGTGTAGGGAGATTGTCACCAGCCCTCACAGGGACCGCGGGCTTCTACTCAAAATAGATCTAACTTTCCACGGATGCCGCTGGGGACAGTGTTGCTCTCATCCTGGCAGGTGGGGCCACGCTGCTGTCCTGCCTGTTTTCTTGGAACACAGCTCCCTGGGGAAGGCCTTTTATTTCTTTTTCTTTTTTTAGGTGAGGAAGCCAAGAGCAAGTGGAGACAGGGAAGGTTGCATGGGCCGCAGGAAAGGGAGCCTCCTGGCCTCAGGAACCGTGAATCTTCAGTTACGACACGGCCATTTCTCCAAGCAGCCAGCTAGTGGGGAAAGCTCGAGAGTCTCCTCTCTGTGAGTCCCACGGCCTCCGACCGTGGGCACATTCCGTGACACTGGGGAGCTGCAGATGGTCGCAGGCTCTAACGGCGAGCCTCCTGGACCACAGCTGTGCTGCCCGTCAGCCTCCTGGACGGGTCCCTGCCTGGAAAGGGGCTCAGGCAGGGGTCCTCACGCCTGCAGACCTTCAGCTGGGAGCGGCCTGCGTTTCCAACCTTTAAAAGCTGGATCTCGGACAAGGCAGTGTAGACTCCCAATCGCAGGGGGGGATTCTTGGTCAGTGTCTTCTTCGCCGTGGCCTGGGGTCTTGTGCTCTGAAATGACACGTAATGGAGCAGAAGTGCAAGAGCACCGGGTGACTGTCAGGGTGCTGTCCAGCTCCCCTGCGGCCAGGCAAATCCTTCACCCTCGCTGGGCCTCCACGAAACAGAGAAACAGGGAAACTGCCATATACAACAGGGTGCTACTGCCTGTCACTGCCGCCCCGCTGGCTGAAATGCTTGGGGACTGTCAGACAACCAGCTGAAGGTGTGGATGAGAAATATGGCTGGGCGCCGAGGAGCCACGGCAGGTCTTTATTCGTAGCCAGGAAGAGAGTATTAGGCCCAAGAATACTGTGTAAAAGATGACCTTGACAGTGTGTCCAGCTTCACGGCCTCCTCCCAGTAACTGCAGGCTTTTAATAAAGATTTGTTGACTTTGAAAAAAAAAAAAAGAGGCTTTGAGGAAGCATCAGACGCCAATTGCCCACCTCCATGGCCACGCTGCCTGCTGTATTATTTACCACTGTATTCTGTTTACTCAGCCTCATCGGCCCAGTATACTTCTCTGATTCTCCCTCTCCTGCTTTTCTTTAGAACAGTTTTATAAGATCTTCCCATGCCGAGAAATTTCTATCTTCATTTAACGGTGGGCATCTTGAAGTTGCGTCCTCACCTTATTTGTATTTATAGAACCTAGCATAGTGCCTACCTGATCTGGTAAATGTCTGCTGAATGAACGATTGCTGTTTTCCCTCAAAAGAACCCCCATGACTCAAAAAATATATATATATATTAATATATATAATATATTATATATTATAATATTATATATTATTATATATGAATATAAAATATATATAATTATATATATATTTTTGAGACAGAGTCTCACTATGTCACCCTTGATAGAGTACCGTGGCATCACAGCTCACAGCAACCTCAAACTCTTGGGCTTAAGTGATTCCCTTGCCTCAGTCACCTGAGTAGCTGGGACTACAGGCACCCACCACAACGCCTGGCTATTATTTTGTTGCAGTTGTCGTTGTTTTAGCTGGCCAGGGCAAGGTTCAAACCCTCCACCCTTGGTGCATGTGGCTGGCGCCATAACCACTGTGAAATGGGCACCGAGCCCAAAATATTTCTTTTATAGTCAACAAGCACTTACATTAAGCTTACTACATGCCAGGAGCCTGTTCTAAGCATCAAAGTAACTCATTTAGTAGGTATGATCATTACACCAGTTTTCTATCTTAACCTCTGGGTCTGATCATTTCAATAGCTGGGTCTTCTCTCGTTTCTCTTGTCTATTTTTCTCTGGATTTTAATCCTTCGTTCTTGACTCCTGGTATGTGTGATGATTTGGGATTTTGAATGTCTATAATTGTGTATGAAAAATGGTAGAGATTTTTTAAGGCTCTGGTTGATGTTACCTTTCTCCAGAGAAAATTTCTCTCTGCGTCTGAAGACAGTTAGGATGGAATCAGTTCTGGGATGGGGCTGACTCACAGTAGTGCTTCTTAGCCTTTGTAATGAATGGCCTGTTCCAAGTTCACTTTGGCTCCTAGGGTACTGTCCTTTCGTGTGTTTACCAATATCTCTCCACCCGATGGGCCCTTAATCCCAATTTTTAACTTCCCAGACATGAGTAAATAGGGAAAGCCCAGCTCAGCTGTCAGCCCCTTCGCCCCCATTTGCCGTTCAACTTCTTGGTCCCTTGGCTGCTGCTTACAAGTTAGGAAATACCTTAAGGGGGAAACTGCCTCTAAATGTTGAGTTAACATTTTTTTCCTCTTTCTGATCATTCACGTCCTCACTGCCTTATCTTGCCAATAGCCTTTAAAAATAAAATATATCTATATTATTTTTAAGCATATATTTATATATTTTTTACATACTTTTATAGTTCTCAACAACATGGTTATTCTGATACAAATTAGCACACCAGAGCTGGAAAATAAAATACTCAGTTCATAGATGAAGAAACCGAGGCATAAGAATGCTAAATACCTTGTTCAATTACTATTTTAAGTGAAACATTTACTTATTTATTAAAAAATATTGAATAGGTACCATCCTCCATGTATTAGAAATGGCCTTGGGCATTGTGGAGATACAAATTAAAAAGCCAGCCTTTGTCATCCAAGATCTGTGTCAAGTGGCCGTCACTGGCAATTGAATGTCGTAGGTGCAATTCCTGAGGAAGGCTCAGGTGCTCCAGGAGCTCGGGTGAGGGGACCAGCCTAGGTTTACTATGCTGAGTGGGACTTCTTTCTCTACATAAATGTCTCCCCTGGGACACAGTGGACTTCTTGAGGTCAGAGGGGATGGCTCATTCCTTGCTCCATCCCTGGTGGGTAGCACAATATCTGGAACAAGGAACAAGACAGGGGCCCATGGAGACCTGTTGAGTTGAGTTGCATTAATTCCTAAACAGGGAAGAAGAAAACTATGATAGGGTGCAAGTCATGGGGTAATGGAGAGTAACTTAGTGGCAAGTCAGGAATCCCTGGTGCACCCCTCTGCCAGCAATTCACTGAGTCAACAAGACAAGTCACTGCCCTGGTCTGGGCCTCAGTTTTCTCATCTGCAAATTGGGAGTGTTAGACTGCATAATGCCTAAGTTCCCTTTAAGATCTGTGTTCTTGAAGCTAAGTGTGACCCCATAGAGGATGAATCACCATAGTCCACCCTGATGTGTCCCAACATTCCCTCTCTGGGCTACAGTTGCAAATGAGATGGTTGTCAGACAAAACCAGGATGGCTATCCTATGCTTGTCTCTCTCCTGTTTTCTCCCCTAGAAAAATGTAAAGTGAAAAGGTCTTCTCTGGCAAATGCCAGAAATCTTGTGAAGTATCCTTCCTGAGGCAGGAGGAGTGTGGAGAAACATTTTCCAGGTCCTCTTTCTCCGGGACTGGCTCCAGGCAGCCAGCTCTGTCTCTCACTTTTCTCAGCACAGAATTTACTTTCCTGTTTGAGAAAATAGTGTTGTCTCTAAGGCAAGCACCATGCTTAGAAAGGAAGCCAGTTCCCTCCTCTACTTTGGCTAAGGGGCATGTCTCCATCTCCCTGGGATCTGGACATTCTCACAAAGGCAGCAACAGAGACCAGTGGACACAGGTTCACACTCGGCTGATTCATGGGAGGGGCCTGTACCCCTTCTCCCCCCCAGAGAGAGCACCTGCCTTGGAAAGGCTCTGTGGAAGCCTTGAAATGTTGGCATTAGAGCAGCAAGGGGTAGCATAAGGGCCAGACAGCTCACGTCTTTTATGGATGAAAATTTGGGCCCAAGAGGACCAGTGGCTCTCCTGAGGCCACACAGTAGATTTGCAGGGTAGGGCCTAGAGTTTTATGTCACAATGAGACAGCCCAGCTGGCTTCGTTTTATTCTCGAACCACATAACCTATGTTCAGTCCTATTCTCGTGGCAGGTGCCATTAGCCTCCAGCACTCCTGCCTTGAGTTTTCCCCCAAACCGCTGCAGTCTGCTGGGAGAAGCCATCGGACCGGTTGTGTATTTCCAAATACATGACTCTGGAGGTGGGAGGAGGGAGTGGTGGGAGCCAGGGTTGTTTTTGTGGATTATGCGTTTCCTGACCTAAATTTCATGTTGAGGGGAAATAAAAGAAAGAACTGCCGCAGGTAACACTGACATATGGGAGAAAGTGCTGGGGAGATGAAATGCTGACTGGGGTCTTTGAAAATGTTGTCGGTTTTAATTGGATGTGTCTCTGCAGAACAAGCTGGTGGCAGGCCCATCACAGGCTCCTTTTAATCAGTGGAATCCACATTTCTGCACGGCAGCTTCATACAGAAGCAAGGGGGCAGGCGGGGATGGAGGGAGGATGGGCTTCCAATTTGAAACATAGTGATTTGGGAAGAGTATACTATTGCAAATGAACTGCCAAGCTCCTTCTGCTTTATGCCTTAGTGAGTAGGTTTTTCGAAGGAAAAAGAACCTGTTCTTTTAGAGCAAGAGCCTGGAGTCATCTTTCAGCCCAATTTCTTGTCTTTTTCTGGAAGGTGCATGTATGTGTGGGGGTCCTTCTCCAGGGTTTCCAGAAACAGCGCTCACTGTCCTCCAGCCTAAGGGGCAGCACAAAGAGAAGACAGGTGCTTCCCTGTGGCAATGGGTTGGGAGGGAGGAGGGAGGGGACAGGCAGGAGCTGGAGTAGCCAGAAGCCTGGGTCCTCGCCCAGGGGTCAGAGGAGAGAATCTCTGGCCAGAGTGACGCTGGGATTGTCCCCAGCACTCATTCGTTCACTTGGTTCGCTCTGGCTGAGCAGAGCTACCCACTCTTTGGCACCAAAACTCTCACTTTATGAGCCTTGAGGATCCCATTTCTGGCCTAAGTCAGGAGCCTACATCCCATGCTCATGTTGGGACTGGCCTGGAGCAGCTCCAAAAACTTGGAAAGGTCCAGGACCAACAGAGGTGCCCAAAGCCTCTGGAGACCCCAATGATAGGAAAGTATCAAAGCCCTGGGGGCCGTTCTAGTGCTGCAGACAGGCTCTGGGCTAGGACCAGTGTCTCAGTCCGCAGAGGTCGCTATAGCAGAATACTATACACTGGGTGGTTCATAAACAACAGAAATTTGTTTCTTACAGTTCTGAGTGCTGGGAAGTCTAAGATCCAGCCACTGGCCAGCTTGGTGTCTGGTGAGGGCCTGTTTTGTACATCGCTGTCTTCCAGCTGTGTCTTCATGTGGCAGAAGGGGTAAGGGTGCTCACTGGGACCTCTTGGGTACTTACCCCACTCACAGGGGGTCCACCCTCCTGACCTCATCACTGCACAAAGGCCCCATTAATACCATCACATTATGAGTTAGAATTCCAACATACGAATTTTAGGGGGCCATAAGCATTCAACCTAAAGCACCCATATCCTCAGGACAGCCTCAGAGCCAACCAAGGCTTAGAGACAGAGGTAGGGAGAAAAAAAAGGAAGAGAGTTTGGGGTGGACAACCAAAACAGATGGGAAGCCAAAGGAACAAGGGTCAGCAACTTTTTCTGTAAAGGGTCAGACAGCAAATATTGGGCCTTTGCTTCTCATACAAACTCTATGGAAACTACTCAATTCATTGTTGTACTCAAAAAGCAGCCGTAGACCACACATAAACAACTGGATGTGGCTGTGTTCCAATGAAACTTTATTTATAAAAACACATGGCAGGCCAGACTCGGCCCACACACACAGCGTAGTTTGCCACCTGCAGTGGAGGGTCTGAAGCAGTGGAGTGATATGCTCCCATTCAGACGTACGGAGCCCACCTGACAGCCACGTGGAGCATGGGCTAGAGAGGGACACAAGCCGAGGTGAGGCAGTCATCAGGTGAGAGAGAAGTAGAATGAAGTGGATTGGCGGATTACTGGAACAGCAGATTGATCATTGCCTTGAGAGAAGAGTGCAGAAGGAAGCCGTGTGACCTCAGGGAGGGCAGCCAGGTTGTTGGGGTCAGGGCGGGCTTCCCAGAAGATGCAACAGCTGAGTAAGAACTAGCCGGGGGAGACCAGAAGAACAATCTTCCGGGTAAGCAATGGAGTAGCAGATCTCAGTGGCTAAGCTTGGAGGAGCCAGGAGTGCCAAAAATAAGAAGTGGAAGATGGTAGAGATTCCAGAGAGTGGGCAAGGACCAGATCTTGAGAGAACAAGAGACCACCCCCTACAAGATCAAAGACAGACCAGCTTGCTGAGAGTCCCAGGGAAGCCCCCCGTGAGTCCTGAAGCTGCCGACTTGTCACAAGGAGTCCTGGTTGCATGTGAAAGGTTGCCTGTCGAGGGCACTTGAGAGATTTGGGACACATCATAGGTCCCTCTGAGCCTCAGTTTCCTAATCAGTAACATGGTGATGATGACGTCACAGAGTGCTTGGGAGGACCGAGTTGAAAACTGTATATGAGACTGCTTTGTAAACACCACAGACATGCCAGGGTTTGTTAGGGTGACAATGCTGGGTATTAAAACTCAGCATCCTGCCTCTCCTACAAGTTTGTTGTTTTTTTCACCCCACATCCTTACAGCTTTCTCCTAATGGTTTTCCTGAATCATGGGGAGAGCACTTTGTTCCTTGCTCCGAAGTTCTATGGGGACATGGTCACTCCTCCCCTGCTGAGAAGAAAGCCCTGTCAGCTTTGTCCACTTTCCCAAGACATTCAGGAATCAGCTTGGATATTTCCCGAGTCGACCTTGACTTGACCTTGAAGTCATCTGCTGCAAGCTGGCCAGCCCTGGGAGCAGTCCTGTAAAGTTTTCCTCACCCTACATCCAGCCTGCTGACGACTCCCCTCCTCTTGCTTTGCTTTACAGAGAACAAACACACTTTTCCCTGAGATGAGTAAATGCTCTTGACTAGCTCTGCAGAGCTAATTATCCAGTCCTCTCCCTCTGGTTCTGTTTCACTCACGGCATTTCAGAGAGCTTTTTGGAAGGCATTTTGCTACGGGACTCCTTGTAACACACTGGAGCTCCGGGGCAGCTTTGGGACCCACGGTGGGAAGATGTGCCAGGGAAGCCCTGGGACTCTCAGCAAGTTCAGTGGCTTAATGCAGTGTGGCTGGACTTCCCACCTCAGGCAATTTAACCCTCAATGTTGCTTCATGACCTGCAGGTGCTCCAAGCTCAGCCCAGGGTCCTGGCCCTGAGCTCTCTGCAGAACGCCACTCCTGAGTCCAAGGCACCGCACCATCCCTGGGGCGGCTGTTCTTGTGGATTGCAATGTGAATGATGCCTCCTGAGGTTGCAGCCCTGCTTACTCTTTCTTAATAATGTGCTTTTATGGCGATTCGCAGAGCTCAGAATCTCACTTCTCTTTGGAAATTTACCAGTTGTCATAGAGGAGAAAGCATGAGCTTTAAATCAGCCTGACCTAGGTGCAATACCACAGCACTTAGAAGCTAAAAAACGTGACCAATTTCTTTTTGGTCTTGAGGGAATAATACTAACTTTATGGGCTTGTTGTGAGAACAAAGTCTCAAATATGCAGCACATTTTACAAATAAAGAAAGTGAAGCCACAGAGGTTGAGAGCTTGAACCCAGGTGTTCTGAGGTTGATAGGTACTCAATAAAATTTTGATCAGCTGAGGAATCAGAATTACCTATAGGTGGCAATTCTGTAGGAATTTTATTTATCTGTGTAATTGTGGATGTTTTCCAAAATTTTTCAATCATGAGTATGAATTACTTTTAAAATCATAGAAAATCTAATAAATATTATTAAATAAATGCAGGTAAAAAGCTACAAAATCTAATAATGAATGAATGAATTTGACAATATAAATTACAGAATTCAATACGAATTACAGAATTACAGGCAGAAATGAATTTGACAATATGAATTATGGATGCATTAGGAAACTGCAAGTGATATGGAGCCCTCGTTTATTAAACTTCAGAAGTTCTCATGATTTTCCCCACCCAGTTATTCCTGACCCCCCAAAGGTGCTTACAGTCTAGTACAGCAGTCCCCAACACTTTGGGCATCAGGGACTGGTTTCATAGAAGACAATTTTTCCACATACTTGGGGGCGGGGTGGATGGGATGGTTTGGGGATGATTCAAGCACATTAGATTTATTGTGAGCTTTATTCCTATTACTACTACATGGTAATACATAATAAAATAATTATACAACACACCATAATGCAGAATCGGTGGGAGCCCTGAGCTTGTTTTCCACAATTAGTCAGTCCTATCCTGTATTTGCAGCCTCTCCACTTCAAATCATCAGGCATTAGATTCTCATAAGGAGCGAGTGCAAGCTCGGTCCCGCATATGTGCAGTTTATAGGAGGGTTTGTGTTCCCCCAAGAAGCCTCCGCTGCTGATGATCTGGCAGGAGATGGGGCTCACACGGTGATGAGAGGGTTGGGGCGCAGCTGGAAATGCAGATGAAGCTTCCTTCACTTACTCACTTGCTGACCCTCACTCACGTCCTGCTGTGCAGCCCAGTTTCCAACAGACCAGTACCAGTCCCCAGCCCTGAGGTTGGGGACCACAGGTCTAGTGGACAGAAAGCCTGAAAACTCCATCTGTGTGTCTCCATCATGGGACAGAGGAGAAGCTGCAACCTGGCCTGGGAGGCAAGAAGCTTGTGGGTCAGAAAAGGCCTCAGAGAGGAGTGGACAGTTGAGCTAACACCAGATGAGTGGCCAGGAATTGTCCAGGCGAAGAAGGAGGGGCAGGACGCTATAGCATCAGGAAAGCAGGTGCAGCGGCGAGGAGCTTGGCTGTTTCTTCTGGGCAAGCAACTAACCTCCCTCGGCCTCAATACCCTCAACACCCTCAGCATCAGACCTGCTCTCTGGTTTTCAATCCTGGTTACATGATATAAGCATCTGTAGCACTTTAAAAAAATACCAAAGCCCCAGTCCCACCTTGTATCAATTCAATCAGAATCACTGAGGGTGGGCGATGGTATTTTAAAGGGCCCAGGTGGTTATAATGTGCAGCCAGGATGTGAATCACTGGACCAAAGTTTGCCTAAGGTGCTTTCTTTTTTTCTGAAAGTATGCCTTTCAGGCTGAGATAAGCATCTTTCATTTTTTTCACTAATAAAAATTTAGCATCATAAACCAAATTTTTAAAAACCTTGCAAACCTTAAGCAACCTTGTGGTTGCTTCTATGAACCATTCACAATTAGCGTTTAAAGAAAGTAGTGGGAGAAAAGGACAATGAAAGAATTAGGAGAGCAAGACAGAAATCATTTGTTTCTGTTCTAGTAGGAAACTGCTGCCCTCAGAATATGGAAACCGGCTCATTCAGGAACACATATGAGTGGGGCATATATGCCCAGACCACTTGTTTCAAAGCAACATTGGTCTTTTACCAGTTCTGCGGACTCAGCAGCTCACTGAACGAACTTAGAGAGACAAGCCCGGTTTCCATTGAATAAACCAGACCTGCCTTGAACAGGCTGTGGATAACCAGGTATGCTAGTTTGCTCGGGCTGCCATGACAAAGTACCACAGACTTGATGACTTAACACAGCACTGTGTTCTCTTTCACTTCCGGAGGCCAGAAGTCCAAAATCAAGATGTTGGCAGAAGGGCGGCACCTGTGGCTCAAAGGAGCAGGCGCCAGCCCCATATGCTGGAGGTGGTGGGTTCAAACCCAGACCCGGCAAAAAAAAAAAAAAAAAAAAATCGCAAAAAAACAAGATGTTGGCAGGGCCAGCCTCTTCAAGAAAGCTTTAGGGGAACGCCTGTTCCATGACTTTCTCTTAGCTCCTGGTGTTCACAGTTCTTGGCATCCCTTGACTTGTGGACACATCACTCCAATCTCTGTCTCTGTGTGTCTTTGCGCCATCTTCTCCCTGTGTGTGTGTATGATGGTGTGTTAAAGACACCAGCCATATTGGTTTAAGGCCCACCCTGATGACCTCATCTTAACTTGACCGTATCTGCAGATACCCTATTTCCAAATAAGGTCACGAAGACAGGTACAAAGGATTAAGACTTCCACCTATTTCGGGGGAGGACACAGTTCAACCCAGAATACTGACAATGAACAAAATGGTGAAGGCCTTGGGAAATTCAGAAAATTATCAGACAAAGCAGTCGTTGACCTGAGATATCTGGTTCTTTCAATAAACTGATGAAGGAAAATGATCCAATGACTAGGCACAATTTCAATTTTCATAGCTGAAAGTGTGATTAAAGAACAAGAATGCAACAACAACAAAAATATGAGCCCGATCTGTATGTGAAAATCTGAACTTAGAAGGTGGAAGAACTCTTCCATTACAGAGGAGCACTTTGATTTATGAAAACGTTTTCCTTCTTAGTCAAAGACCAATATTTAGGTGTTACTTTCTACATCACTTTCATATATATTGATTATTTCAGATAATCTTCTCAATACTGTGCGTTAGATACTATGAACCCATTTCATAGAGGGGGTCGGGAGGTCCCTTGGAAATGGTAGAACTGGGGTGCCTCAGAGCCTGGCATTTAGCAAGAGCTCGTTCAACCTCCAAACCCCCTCCCAGGGAGAGTAAGCCCACCTCATGCATTTTACACCAGTGGATTTATGGAATGTTGATCTACAGCTTTTTGGGAGCATAACTCCCATGTAAAACAAAACTTGCCTCTGCTTGTGGTTAACTCTAAAGTACTATAAAGAAGAATTGGATTCTTTTGAGAGAGAAAAAAAGCTTAAAAGTGTTTACTCAGATGAATTTAGCCCATTCTCCATCAGCAGAATTGGTGATGGATAGGCAATGTCTGTCCTCGCCACCATCTAATGCCAGTCCCCTGGTGCCTGGGCAATCACCAACTCCTGCTATTATTCAAAGCAGCAGGACAGTGCTTTTTCTATTGACATTTGACGGTAACATCGGCATTGGGTTGGTTTGTTTGCTGTAATTTACAAAGAAGTCATATTTGAAAAAAGAATTTCATTAAAAATGCCATCTCCGGTATCACAAACAAGAACCTGCGACGATTTTCCATGTTAGCTTGGCCCTTACCCTCTTCCCTGGGGGTATTCACTGCACACAGGACAGAGGCCCAGAATCACAGATACATTCTAAGGATCAGGCTTCAGGAGACCCCGTGGTGTTATCAGGCAAATACTTTTTGAACACCCAATGTCTCCACCTGTCTCCCAGTGTTTCCTAGGTGGGAGATACATAGTAAATAAGTAAATAAAAGAGAAAAAGCCTTGTTTGGTGAAGGGGAAGAGAGATGATGAGCTTACTAAATAAATAAGATACAATATGTTAGTAGGCAATGAGGTGAGGGGGTGACTGATGGTCACATGGGGCCTTGGAGGCCAATGTGAGGACTTTGGCTTCCACTGTGAAACATTTGGGTGGGAGGGTATTAAAGTGGTCTAAAGAGGTTTTTTTGTTTGTTTGGTTTTTGGTTTTTGCAGTTTTTTGGCCATGGCTGGGTTTGAACCGACTACCTCCGGTATATGGGACCAGCGCCCTACTCCTTTGAGCTACAGGCACTGTCCTAAAGAGGTTTTTGAACAAAGAAGTGACATGGTCTTATTTATATGTTGAAGGCATCACTCTGCTGTTTCGAGAGTAGACAGTGGGGGCTGTGAGACCTTGGCAAGGATAGAAGAGAGAAAACCAGTTAGAAGGCTCTTGTATAATCCAAGAGAGACTCCTTGGTTTGGGTCAGCGTAGCAATGGCGGGAAGTGGCCATATCCTGGGTAGATGTTGAAGTTAGATCTAAGCGAAGTTTCCTGATAGACTGGATGGAGGCATAAGGGAAAGAAAGAAGTTGAGGATGACTCCAAGGTTTTGTCCGGAGTGAAAGGATGGGGTTGTCATCAATTAAACTGTGCAAGCTTTGAAGGAAAAGGTAGACATTGGCAACATTTCCCACTTGAGATGTCTACATCTGGCAGGCAGTGGGATATTTCTGTCTGGAGGGAGGCGTCAGCACATAGGGGCAGTAAGCCTGGAGACAGGATGAGAGATGATTTAGGAGGAGTAGAGCTACAGAGAAGGGGACCCAAGGGTCCCCTGGGCTCTCAGAGAAACCAGCAAAGGAGACAGAGAAGGACTTGCCGGCGAGGGGGGGAGGAAAACAAAGCAACCATGGTGGGCCAGAAACATGAAAAGAATGATCCGGAAAAAACCGGGATCCACTCTAACCAATCTCGTGGAGTCTATGGATTGTCTTTTGCATTAAGCGACGTGCAGGCTGTAGCAAAATAGATTGTTACCAGTTAGGGCTGTCCAGAAAACTTGTCATGAGGCCTTCAAGACTTCTGGAACTTGCAAATTCTTCTCTAACATAATTTTCCCCAGTGCTTCGTTTATTCGGCCCCTTTTCAAACCTACACAGAATCACGTTCTTTAAATTTCTCATAGTCTTTATCCCTTTTTATCGACTTCAGAAATCACTGGTGCTAGCTAAGTTCTCCAATCTCAGAGCATTCTGTTAGCTTAGAATCTGTGTGTGGTACCTGCTTTCACTTGCTCACTGGGTAAATATAGGAAAATTATACCTATGAAGTCTCAATTTCCTTATCTGTAAAATGGGAATTTTCCTAAGCACTTATGGGAATTTTATGAGGGTTAAATGAGAAGATGTTTGCATGGCATCCATTAGGTGATGCTGGTATAATGGGTAATCCAGATGCTTCATCTCTCCGTGAGATTACTGCCCACATGACCATGAGCATGGGACAAAGATCGCCTTGAGAAGCAGGTGCTTAATTAGGACCCCTCAATAGCTATTGACCACCTCCCAGAAACCTGCCTCCTAGCACACGTAAACCAAACTGGAGCCTCGCAAAATTTGCAAATTGTTTTATGCCATAGATGTTCTAGTTGCTTGAGAATATAAACTCATGGAATTTAAGCCTGCAAATACAAAGGGTCACCCACACTGAGTGTGGTGATTACACAGCAGAGCAGGTAGGCAAAGGGATGTAGTAACTAACTCCGCTTGAGTGGCTCTTCCCAGAGACCCTTGAATTTAGTCTTGATGAGTTTAAAAAAAATTAAGAAAGTCTTCCAGGCCAAGGAAAAAGCATGTGTGAATGTACAGAGTTTTTATTAAGAATATGGCTTTTGTAGACAAAAGGGAAAAGCATGTAGAATATGACTTTTGTAGGCAATAGTTCAGTAAGCCCACAGCAAAGGGTAGAGGTGTCAGGGAGGGAGTTGGGGTGTAGGTGACCAGCAGAAGTAGAGGCTGGAGAAGGAGCCAAGGGTCCCATTGGTGGGGTCCATGGCTTATGCTAAGGGCTGGACACTTTCCTGAATGGAATTCCCTAGAGCCTCTGAATGGCTCTTTTAGGAAGTGGCACGGTCAGGTCTGAATTTTAGGGCTATCACTTGCAGAACGGACTGTAAGGTGGTCTATACAGGAGAGGACAGAGGGAACAAAGGCTGCTGACATCATTGCTAGTCCCCTTGAATAGACACAGTCCATTTTCTTCACTCTCCACAGACACTGCCGATACCCTTCCAGTACATTACATACTTGAAAAACAGCCCAGTTTCAAGTGTCATCACTCTATTCTCTTTCCACTGTGTTATTTCTGCTCTTCCCAGCACCCCTGGAATTAGCCTGAGGAATTTCCTTGACTTTCTTCATTAGTATTCCAGTGATGTCACCCTAAAGTTCTGAATAACGGTGCCCATCTCTCCAAAGCCAGTGACTCCATCTGAAGTAGTTGATGCCATGATGGGTGCCTTCTCCCAACCAGCTCCCCACTTCTGGGCACATCTGCCTGTCATCAAGGATCCTTTGATGAACACAGGACACAAGAGCTGAGTGCTAGATTGGAAAGTAAATATCTTCCAATTAAGGCCTTCCCCCATGCCATAGAGGAGACCAAGGTTTCCAAAGAAACTCTCTTTGGGGTTCAAAGAGTATAAGTATCTTGAGATAATTCTTCTTAGAATAAGCTTCTTCCTATGTGATACAAACAGCAGCAGCTCTGGAGTCAGGTGTATGGCTGCTCACAGGCCTGCTCCACATTCTGGTACCTTCTCTGGGCTCCCGAGAGAGACAAAGCTGCTTCTCCCAGAAGGCTCCCACTGCCTCTTCCTCTGCACACTACTGCCAAGAACAAAGGTGTGTTGTCCTTGCCCTACTAAATAACTTTAGATTCTCCTTTCATTCTTACCCTCACATTCTTCCTACCAAGTATCATGCATATTATGGTTCTTTTATAATTAACCAAATGCATGGCCTTCTTCAGAGACACCTAAACCAGACTGCAGTCCCTTCTCTGAGGCTCTCGGGAGCTCACAACAGTGCTAACGGCCACTTCTCAGACATGGTCGAGTCTGATGAGATTGGGGACTTCTCAAGGCTCATTTCTCCCAAGAATTTCAATATTTAGTTTCCCCTGAATATCTTATGGAAATGCTACCTTGATTATGTACTTTTCTAACTCCCAGAACCTTCCACAATTACACAGAGTAACAGAATCACCAGATTGACATCTAGAGGTCCTTCTGTTCTTTTTGCCTCTGGGCAGGAGAGTAAAGGTACCAAGTATTTCGCCAAGAACAAGAGCACAGAACCTGGCAAAGCATAAAATGTGTATTTGCGTGGCTGATACAACAGCTTGGAAACTGACGCATAAACAATTAATGGAAACAGGCTTAGATCTCCTTTGAAGATCTGTGGATCTGCCATGGGAGGAACTGGGATACCACGTTTCCATTTCCAGGCAAATTTAATTTTTAAAAAAAGGAAGAAAGAAGACATAGTCATTTTTGTTGTTGTTATGATTGCCCTCAGAATGCTGTATATGAGAGGAAAGAAAGAGATTACAGTAATAGTCAAAGGTCAGTTTCTAGCAAATATGAGCTGATTCTTCTTGATATTTATCAGAAGCTCTTACTAACATATTCTAGAAAAATAAAATATAACTGACAGCATCGAGTGAAGTTAGCCCCCTTAGAAACCAGTGGATTTGTAAATTTTCAGATGTGTAAGATTAGTGATTCTGGGCCTCAGACTGTCTTGCTCTTTAAATATCTAAAACCTGATAAAGCACATAGAATTTACCCTCATTCAAGGACAAATGAAGAGCAATGACTTAAAATAAATATCTGTTTTTGAACAAGGATCAAAACTAGCTAAAAGTAGACTCACTGAATAAGGGTGAGGAGGTATTTGGGACAGAATGTGCCCCGTGCTCTGTGTAAATCAGATAGCATGAAAGGTCGGCCGCGGTTCTCTCCACCTGTGAGCTGGGTGAGGCAAGGCCTGTTTAGAGTGCCCCACTGCTCACAATTCCCTGAACAATGTTTCCCACTTCCGCGTTCCCTCATCCTTCTATTGAATCCTACCCTTCTCCCTTCAATCCCAGCTCAGATATTTCCTTCCTCCCTGGCTTCCCCGGCTTGATTAATCAGTCACCCCTCCTCTGTGACCTCTGACTCTAGAACACATCTCTACTGCGGTACTCTGCGTGCTGTTTCATAATTTGTCTGTTCACATACCTGTTCCTTCACTAGCCCAGGAGATCGTCAGTGGGAGCTTCAGATCCCATAAGGGTAGATCCCACAGGGTAGATGTTCAGAAAATACCTATGACCTTGAATTGAATCAAAACTTGGTGGAGCCCTCAAGTCTCTCATAGGGGGGTCTACTCAGGCTGAGTTTCTCTGGCAGCAATTTCTAAAGCAGATTTGTTGTTGCTGAAAACTTATTAATTCATTTCGAATATAGGACAAATGACTCCTGCTTTGCATGGCCATAAGAGCTGAGTGCTAGACTAGGTGATAAGGAAAGTCAAGGTCAGAGCAGTAATCTCACCCTCCTGAAGCTGCCGTGCTTGTTTCTGACGCATTTCAAAACTGCTCTTAATTGCGCTGAAAAAAATTTTTCTTCCATCTTTTTTTCCAAACTGACTTTTGGGGATTGTACACAGATGGGGGAAGAGTGAGTCTTATCATGTAGAGCTTGCTAACTGCTGTCCCAGTGAACAATTCTCATTTGTGAGAATCCTCACGCTCGCCACCCTCCCTTGCAACTCAGCCCGGCGATACGTAATGAGAATTCTCCCCCGGGCCTTTGCTTTATGTCTCACCCACTTTGGTCCGTACATTTGATCTTATGCCTATTTAATCCCCCCACTTGCAAAATGATTGGTATATAGTAGGTACTCAATATTTCTTGATTTTTTGGTGGGGGGGAATCAAGCTACTTGTTTTATGAGCATTTAATTTCAAATCGTAATTATTTTCTCCAGTAATGAAAGTGAAAAATTTTACATCTTCTTCTGAGCACAAGAGAGTCAAAAAGACCTAGAAGACCTTTTTTCCTCTGGGTAGGAGCATGCATTCAATAGCTGTTACCTATCGAATGTTTACACGGCACCAGGTGCTCGCTAGGTTTGATTGCACAACCTGTGAAATGGAGGGTTTGAAATCAATTTTTATTGTGATTTGTGACACAGAAGAGGTGTTCAGATACTCAGCTTCACGCAGCTAATAAGCGCGAGAAGGAGGGTTGGAACCCAGCTTGGAGTCTGAAGCCCAGGTATTTTCCACACCACTCCTCAACAGACACCTAACTCTTCCCTTTCCAGCCTGTCAGTCTCAATGGTGCACGACTCTGCGTCCTCACACTTGATCTTAGCCAAAAGGCCGAGAAGCGATGCGACTCTGTGTCCTCAAAACTCTCCTCCAGAATTTTGAGGAGAAAAGTGAAGAATGATTATTTTTTAATTGTAAATAATTCTCCTGTCATTGTCAAAGCAGCAGTCTGGAATTTCAGGGGCTTTGGAAAGACCAGTGGGCTTGGCCGGGTGAGATGGCTCAGCCCTGTAATCCCAGCACTCTGGGTGGCCACGGTGGTGGATTACCTAAGCTCAGGAGCTCGAGAGCAGCCTAAGAGTGAGACCTCATCTTTACCAAAAATAGAAAAAACAACATGGGCATTGTGGTGGGTGCCTGTAAAGCCCAGGAGGCTGAGGCAAGGGGATTGCTTGAGCCCAAGAGTTTGAGGTTGCTGTGAGCTGTGACGCCACGGCACTCTACCCAGGGCGACAGAGTGAGACTCTATATCCAAAAAAGAAAGACCAGTGGGCTTAACATCAAGATAGTAGTTTGAGCATTTTACGTAACATGACAATTTATATAACATGACCCTTTTGTATAGTCTAACAAGTTATTTATTTTTCTTCCCTGGGGAGAAGCTTGATGTCTTCTTCAAAGGAATCTAACCATCAAGGGGAAACATTTTACCTACTTTCCTTATTCCGTGTGAATCTATAACAATGGGATATTTGAAGAGCTCTTCTGAGACCATGTGGAGGCCCAGTTGTTTTTTCTTTGTGTTCCAGCTGCTGTGTAGAAAGACCTGGTTTTGTCTTTATTCTCTGAAAAGAAAAGCAACTCAGGAAGCCCATCCTGAGAGACAATAAATACCCAGGGGAAAGACAGAAGGCTTGGTCCCCTCTGTTGCCCTCACCATGACCAACACAGCCAGGCATGAGGCCAGGAGGCTCCCTGCACCCCTGCTGCCTCTATGCTCATCACTATCCTTTGCTTGGACTTGTGCAGTAGCTCATTGATTCATCTTCCCATTTCTACCCTTGCTCTCCAGCATCTTTCCTACACAACAGCTAGTATGTTCCCTTAAAAATACAAACCTAAATATGTGACTTCTGGATAAAAACCTTCAAGGATCCTATAAAGATATACAACTATTATACAACCGCAATAATTAAAAAGGAAAAAAAAAAGAACCTTCGAGGCTTCCCATTGTTGCTTAAATCACTGCAAAAATCTTTAAGCAGAACCTTGAGGCACCGCGTGGTCTGGACCCTGCCTGTGGCCCTGGCCTCGCTTTGCCCTACTCCTCCCGTTTCCTACCCTACAGCCATATTCACAGGCTTTTCTCTCTGCTGAGGAAACGCCAAGCTATTCCCTGCCTCTGGAGCGCTGTCCCTGCTGCCAATCTGCTGGCTAACAGCTTTTGGCTTACAGATCTTAGCTTACATTGCCTCAGAAGACACTTCCCCAACTCCCAGAACTAGGTTAGAGATCCCTCGACTGAACTCCCGTACAACCCCCTGAACGTCCTTCATAGTCACGGTTGTCTATTTCACCGTTCAGGGCCAGGCCTGGCCTGCTGACGGCCGCATGCCCAGGAGGCAGCACAGTGCCTGGCATCTGGGAGGCCCCCGGCGATTCTTCTGGGAAGGAATGAAGGCGCTGGGACTCCGACTTCCAGCCTTGGTTGTGCTACTCCTGAGCTGTGTAATCTCTGGCAGTTCATTTAACTTCTCTGAACCCTACTTTTCTCATCTATAAATCAGAGATGATGATGACCGCTTTGCTTCCAGGGATGCTGAGAGAACCAAATGACAAATGCAGCTGAAAGCAACTCGGAAGCTGCAAAGCACTTAGCAGTTGCCACGTGTGACAGTCCTTCACATCGGGGCTGGTTACTGGAGGACTCACCAGCTCTACCACCCACATCTCACACCTCTCGGCCTTCATGCTTTCCAGAGAGGCTCTGAGCAGCCAGGGGCTTGCTGGTGCCTGTAACTCGGTGGACTATAGCCAATGGGGAAGTGAGCTGGGGGAAGACAGTTGTGCAGGGGGCCCACGGTTCCCCCCTACGAAGCAGAATCTTTGCCCGATGTCCCCATAAAAGACCTAAGTCCACAAAGGTGAAGAGAATCACATCAGGAAGACTTGCACTTGCATTGTGTGTCAGAATCGGTCAGAAAGGGTTTCAGATCTGCTCCCATCCTTGGCAGCCGGCACCCTACACGCTTCTCTCCTCCATGGCTCACCACTGCCAGCGCCTAAGGAATTCTCTGCAACAAGCCATTCACCCATGATCCCATGTCAATTAGCTGAGCAACGATTCTCATAAGATTCAGTAAAGAAACGGCTTAGGCTACTGCTGAAGGATGAGAGGGAAGAAGTAGAAACAGCTGATCTGGCCTCTTACGGTTCCTCTTAAAAAGCAGACTGAAGTTATGACAGTCAGATCTGAAAGACAGCGGTGGTTGTTGTTCAGAAAACGGTGGAAAGAGGAGGATTGGACTGAGAGAAACACATTCATTGCTGCGTAATCAATTACCAAAACCTTAACAGCATAAAACTCACGACCGTTTCCGTGCATCAAGACTCCAGGCTCCCTGTCTCCCAGGCTGCGACCAGGGTGTCGGCAGGGCCTGAGTCTATCTGAGGCTCATGTGGTTGTTGGCAGAATTCATCTTCTCACACCTGTGGAACTCAAGCTTCTCATTTCTTCAAGGCCCACAGGAAAGAATGAGTCTCTGACTCCACACTTCTTCCCCGACTTACTTCAAGGGCTCCCCTGATTGGGTGAGGCCCATCCAGGGTCATCGCCCTGTTAGTTAACTTGAAGCCAACTGAGTAGGGACTGCAGGATCCCTTCATCTGTACTAAATATCAGAAGCAAGTTACAGGTCCCTCCTAAAACTGAAGGGCAGGGGATTGCACAGAAGTGTGGACATCAGGGATGGAAATGAAAGAGGCCATTCAAAACTTCTATGTACCACGCTTCCCACTTGCTAAACTGTGTGTATGAGGAACAGAGATCAACTTGCTCCAACCCACCTTAGCCAAATCCGGGAATTGTTTCAAGGAAACAAGGATGCCTTGTGGGAGAGGGTAGTAATGCCGCTTGGCCTGAGGAAGGACGGGAATTAAGGTGTGGAATGCCGTCGGGAAATCGGGGTCCCTGTGTGCGCCTGTTCCTTCACTGTCTCTCTCTACGGGCCAAATTGCTCTCCAATGCGTACTTTGCAGTTCCAGCCGTGCTTCCAACAACACCCACGCCTTCTTCTTGTCTCATTGTCTCAGGTAAAATCAGTCTCTCTCTCTTCTCCTTCTCCCTCCCCAGGTCCAAATTCTCCGTGAAGGAATCTCGGACAACCTGCTCATCTCCAGTGTGATCCCGGTGACCAGCGTGGACAGAACATGTACTGCGAGGATGGCCGCTGGGAATTCATCTGAGGTGACTATGCAAAGAGGGCCAGGAGGCCGTCTCCAGAGAAAGAGGCTCAGGGCCCATGAGACGGCCACTGCACGGTGTCAGGCACTGTCCTCGGGGGTCAATATGTGCATACCCCACATCATCCAGTACTTAATTTAGCAGCAAGACCCTTTGGTCAGCAGTGAAGGGAGCAGAACAGGACCTGTCCTGTAGAGCCCAAAGGTAGTACCACGTGCTGTGCAAACCAGGACTTGTATTCAGCCAGAAGCGACTCTTCCTGCCAAAAGGAGTTTGCAGCGATGTTCCCCTCGACCCAGCATGGAGAAGAAAGCTGAGCCTACAGAAAGGATTCAGCAGCTGCAGAGAATGAGGGCCCAATTTAGAGACAGGGCCCAGTAGCATCTTTCAAACCTTTTTTAGAAATGGCTGCAAAAGAGCTGCTTTTGAGCAAGTACCAACAGCAGAGGACTGGGTAATCAAAAGCCTTGAAGGAGGAAGGGAATGTTCCAGCACACACTGTTCTGCTCATGTTCTGAAAAAAGAAAAAAGTGAGACACAAAAGATAATCCAGATAGGGCCAGCGCTGTAACCTCAGACTGCGGCTTCAGAGCTCTTACCAAGTCTTTCTTCCGAGGACCTGGCCTCAGAACCCTTCATGTGTCTGTATATAGCGTATACGGTGGGTTGTACACTGAGTGTGCTTCTCAGCCCCGCGTGGGGGTGCTGGCTAGCAAATCCCTCAGTGGCCTCCATATAGTTCAACAATAAAGGATGACATGTTTGCACAGATACGCACGCCTGGCCCCGGTGGGCTTCGCTGATGATCACAGTCCGGACTGTGATGTTCAGAGCTGGTCAAGCTAGGTAAATACTCCCAGCCCTCTGCTCTTAAAGACTTTGGTTTCCTGGAGCCTTATTTATGTCTGGGTGTTCTACAGGTTACAGAAGTATTCTCAAAGGGGGCAATTGCCCTGGCTAGTGTTACAATCCACTAGATCGAGCATCCCTGGATGACAGGGGCCCGGGTCTAGGCACCTCTGCATCACAGTGCCAATTCAGATGAGGTCTCCAAAATACATTTAGTCAGTGTAAAAAACATAACCTATAATTTCCATACTGTATAATTGCTGTAATTATAATCTGCTATCTGTCTCAGTAGACTATGACCCCCTAAAAATTGCACAATACGGTCTCTATTAACCACATGTAGCTTTTTAAATTTAAATAATTCAAATTAAATAAAATTAAAAATTCAGCTTCAGTTTCTTTGTTATAATAGATACATTTCAAGTGCTCAATATGCATAGGTGGCTAATGGTACCAAATAGAATGTTCCTATCTTCAGTAAGTTCTATTGGACAGCACTACTCTAGAATGGGCAGCACCTGTGGCTCAGTGAGTAGGGCGCTGGCCCCATATGCTGGAGGTGGCGGGTTCAAACCCAGCCCCGGCCAAAAAAATAAATAAATAAAAACTGCAAAAAAAAAAAAAAATAGAATGTGGAAGCTGTGTCAGTGCCCCCCACAGAGCCTGTGTAAGGATTATATAACATCCTGTCCAAAGAACACCTACTGAGCTAATGACAGTTACTCTCTTCTGGTAGATCTCAGCAGAAACCCTGAGACTTAGGCAAACTTCTATCTTACTAGATTCTGCTTCATCATTGAAATGGCCTGTCTGCGTGCAGGCAATGTCCTACAGCCAGGCAGCAAAGCCCAGGGCAGCAGGAATGGAGAGCAGCAAATCTCTGCACCTCCAGAACCCAGCAGAATGGCTGACAGAATGAAGACTCTCCATCATTTTCATTGAACAAAACCAAACAGGGAGTGTAAGTTGCACGTTTGTAGCAATACGACATATATCCAGGCTGGGCGCAGTGGCTCACTCCGATAATCCGAGCAAAGGAGGGTGGATTGTCTGAGCACAGGAGTTCAAGACCAGCCTGGGCAGGAGCAAGACCCCATCTCTACTAAAAATAGAAAAACAAGCAGAGCACTGTGGTGAGCGCCTGTAGTTCCAGCTACTCAGAAGGTTGAGGCAGGAGGATAGATTGCTTGAGCCCAGGAGTTTGAGGTTGCTGTGAGTCATGGCACTCTACTCAGGGCAGCAGAGTAAGATTCTGTCTCAAAAAAACAGACAAATGAAACCAACCAATAAACAAAAACCATGTATACCCAGTACAAGTCCATGATAGGGTAGAGTGAACGCTCTGGGCTGTGTCTCGGCAGGACTCCTGTTGGGACAGAAGTCACGTAAAACACATGAGACCCCTATTTTTAACTAATAACTACTTCTTCCAGGCATACATTCTACATTTAGGAAAAGTGTTTGTACATTTTTGTCTCCTTCACTCTCAACTCTTTAAATTGCTAATACTTTTTACCTTTTTATCTATTTATTTATTTTGGGGGGTAGTTCTAGAAACACGGAAATTGCAGCAAAATCTATAGCAAACATCTTCGTATCTTTGCTCTCAAAAGGGTCCCGACAGGAAATACATGGCTAATGAGTGAGCAAGGAAAACTACAAGAATTTGTGCTGTCCCCCAAGGCCTGGGATAAACTTTAGAACAGTGATGCACTATATAACATTTTGGCCAGTGCTGGACCACACGTGCAGTGGTGGCCCCATAAGATTATAATGGAGCTGAAGAATTCCCATTGCCTAGTGACGTCATAGCAGTTGTAAAGTCATGAAACACCTGACTCACATGTTGGTGGTGATGCTGGTGTAAGCAAACCGATGGCACTGCCCACTGTATAACAGTCTAGCTATAATTACGCGCATTACATAATACTCGATAATAACAATAAATAACTGTGTTACTAGTTTGTGTATTTATGGTACTTTTTATCGTTATTTTAGTGTAGTCCTTAAACCTAAATTTAAAAAGTTAACTGTAAAACAGCCTCAAGCAGATCCTTCAGGAGGTATTCCAGACTGTCACCAGAGGAGGTGACAGCTCTATGGGTGTTATTACCCTCGAAGACCTTCCAGTGGGACAAGAGGTGGAGATGAAAGATAATGATATTGATGATTTCGACTCTGTGTAGTCCTAGACTAACATGGGTTTGTGTCTCCATTTTTAATAAAAATATTTAAAATATTTTAAATAAAAAAAGCCTTATAGAATAAGGATACAAAGAAAAAAATATTTTTGTACAGCTGTTGATGTGTTTCTCTTTTTCTTTATGATTTCTTAGTCTTTCTTTCCTTTTTTTTTGTTTTTATAGAGACAGAGTCTCACTTTGTCGCCCTCAGTAGAGTGCCATGGCGTCACAGTTCACAGCAACCTCCAACTCCTGGGCTTAGGCGATTCTCTTGCCTCAGCCTCCCGAGTAGCTGGGACTAAAAGTGCCCACCACAATGCCCAGCTATTTTTTCGTTGCAGTTTGGCCAGGGCTGGGTTTGAACCCACCGCCCTCGGCATATGGTCCCAGTGCCCTACCGACTGAGCCACAGGCACTGTCCGATTTGTTAGTCTTTCTATATTCTGGACATTCACTCCATGTAAAATGTGATTTGCAACTCAAGACTCTCTAGCTAGTTGAGAAGGAGGTTTTGCAAGTATTTGAGTCAAGAACCGAACAGATACAAATGTCCTCCAGGGAAAGGAAAAGGTCAACAAAAGGCAAAGTGGTGTTTGCTCCTAACACTGAAGGAATTTCCCCCCAAATATCAGAGATGAACAGGTAAGTCTATAAAAACCAAAGGGAACTGTTACATTTAAAGTAAGGTTGACACTTCTCTGAGTTACCATCCCCTTGTCCCTGGTTCCAAATGCATTGCATCATGAGGGGAAACTGTCCATTTTCAGCATCAGCTGTTCTGGCTTGACAAGGTACCGCGTGACAGATTGATGCTGTCAGGAGACAGAAACGTGCAGCATTTTAAGCCACTAAGGTATGTGCACTGCATCCCCAAACGCCCTCTCAGGAACAGCTGCCTGAGGACAGAGCTCTTTCTGAAAACATAAGCTCTGGTGACAAATTTTACTCCACAGATGGCTGCACCTTGTTTTAGAAAATGCTTCTACGGGTAGCAAAATAATGTACCCGAGGATACAGGATACAGTGTCCTGGGGGGAGG
>CAUYRH010047866.1:0-86248 GCA_963574655.1 Perodicticus potto | reverse complement strand
CTAGAGGAGGAGACGGGGAAAGACTGGGAGAGGAACGGAGAGAGCTTCTCTCTCCCTACTTGAAATCTCTCCCACTACCAGGAGCTTTGGTGTTTTCTGTATTCTTTTCTGTAAATCAATTCTGTCTTATCACGGACGGGTGGGGGCGGGGAAATAATGTAATGAAGAATAATAAAATACATGTATTTAAAAAAAAAAAAAGAACAGGGCATCATCTTTCAGGAAAATGGGCAATCATGTGATGGTTCTTCATCACGCTGATAGGAAATGTATCCTCTTTGTTAGGTTTAAAATTTACTCTAAAATGTACTCTCTGTGGGGGTTCCCCCCCATTTTCTCCCCTCTCCTTTAAACTTAGGAGAAACATATTCTCTTCAAGAGTTTCTTTTTCCCTTTCCTTCAAGCTATTTTCCTATAACCATGAATGAACAGTGACAACTGATGTCAAACTCAATACCCTCTGGGAAGAGGGTTGTGGCAGTTCCATGGTGGTGACGTGGCAGTTGTTAATCAGGCCAGATCAAAAGGAGTTGGGGAAGGAATGCATCGTAATGGACTGGAAAATGTGGATTATTCCGAGACAAACTGACACTGCGGTCTGAGCAAAGGGATCCTTCCGGCAAAGCAGCTGAGTCTCTTGCTGGCGTAAGAATCATTCACTGCTGACAGTAGCAACCTGGCCTATTTCACATGGTTCGTTATAGAACTCGGCAACCTTGGCAGCATGAATGAGTTCTTCTCGTCTAGATGAATAAGAGTTTCAAGTATCAAATGAGCAGTATGGAATCATTTGGCTAAAAATATCCATATACATAGAGAGAAATCTGAGGCCAGGTGATATTCTAATCTCAAATGATTCTTGAAATCCAATATTGCCTATAAATTGATAAAAATTCTTTATTATCATGTGAATTATAAATGAAGTGCTCTGATTTAGTTCATTAAGTACCCATGGGGGCATTTGTGGGGGTATCCTGGTTTAGGCTGAAACCGGGACATATATTCAATTTAACTCACACAAATAATATTTTGTGGACATCTCACGTGGCTGCCACTGTGCTAGGCTCTGGTGATGTGTAAATGAATAAGACAAGGTCCCCAACCTTGAGGAGTTAATGGCTTAGAAGGAGCTACCACATTTTTAGTAATATGGAAGACCAGCATGGTGAACAGATCTGGGATTTACTGTGGTCTCTGCTCCGCTATCAGGTGATTTTGCATGTTTTTTTCAGAAGAGAAAACAATGGGGCCACAGTATTTATAAACATTTCACAAATTTGTAAGCCTAATAATGACTGTAACTGAGTTCTCACTACTGTGCTTTTGTTTGTTTGTTTTTGAGACAGAGTCTTCCTCTGTCCCCTTGGGTAGAGTGCTGTGGCATCATCACAGCTCATAGCAACCTCAAACTCCTGGGCTCAAGCAATCCTCTTGTCTCAGCCTCCTGAGTACTTGGGACTACAGGTGCCCAACACCATGTCAGGCTAGTTGTTCTATTTTTAGTAGAGACAGGGGTGAATTGGTGGGGAGTGGGGAAGCTCACCCTTGCTCAGGATGATCATGAACATGTGACATAAAAACCTATCGGAAACAGTGAAAGTAACATTTAAGAGAATATGAGTTTAAAGGTGTTATCATATTTCTCTAGGCTTGTAAGTGGTTTACTGTAGAATGTGACCATGTGCTGGACCAATTAAAACTACACAATTAATTTCCAGTCTGAACAAGAACGAGACTCCGTCTCTACTAAAAATAGAAAAATTAGCCAGACATGCTGGCTGGCACACCCTACTCAGGAGGCCGAGCCAGGAGGATCCCTGGAGCCCAGGACTGTGAGGTTGTAGTGAACTGTGATGACACCACTAGATTCCAGCGTGAGAGTCACTGCTGTCTACCCAGAGCAACAGAATGAGACTCAAAAAGAAACAAATAAAAACGTATGCAATGAGGAGAGACGTGCAAATAAGAAATATGATAATAAATTAGAAACTGTATTTCACTGGAGGCAATCCATTTTCCCCCAGTCCCTAACATGTTGTCTGCTATGAAACTTTCTCAAATAGTGATATAGAGCCCTTAGATTTCTTGCATGGTTTCCAAATGAAGCACGGAAACCCTTTACTAAACCTTCGACTGATTAATTTTGTTGCTAAGGGCAGAGGAGAGACCAAAGCTGCAGCGGCATCATTCAGAATTTCGGTCTCCAGGGCCGGAAGAGGTATTAGTGACGCTACTGATCGGAAGCTTGTGAAAGCAGCCAAAAAAAAAAAAAAAAATGATGATTAATAAATATATTCAGAGAGAATACCAAACAAAGTATTGAAACATTCATTGTAAAGATTATGTTGTTGGATAGCACAGGCTCTAGGAAAGAGCAATTTACAATCATGTTTGGTTGGCTAAAACCACTGGTGTGCTGATGGTGAATTAGCTCGTCGCACGTGTGTGATATAGGAAGGAGAAGAGCTTGGAGAATTCTGGTCCTGCTCACCATTGCAAAAGCACTCGCTGCAGAAGAGGTTGTCCATTTACTTGCTAATTAGTTTACAAGCTACGGTGTGGCAAATATGTGCTGGGATCTTCTTTGTAAGCATAGCAAAGAGAAACACAGACCGATAAAGGTTTGCTCTGGGATGTTCATCCGTGCGGGGCTCTATTCCCTGAGATCAGTTGGTAGCCGACAGTACCCACCTTCAAGGTTGTTTAAAAGAATGAAAACTGTGAATCCATCCAAATTATACCCAGGGGGTGCCTAGCACAAAAGTTTTTCAACACCGAAGTACCATAGCTGTCAAAGACAAAGCAGCTCTCAAAAGTTTCTGAGATCAGGAATGAAATAAAAATATTTCTTCATGACAGTGTTAATGTCCTAAGCTGTATCTGTGAGACTTCAAGGGCATTGTTCAGCTGGCTTATCTCAGCGATGTGTAGGTTGTCTTTAGAGCCTGGACTATATGGCCTCTGGGCTAAATGATCATGAATTTGAATACCAGCATTTCTCCGTGGTGAAAACAGCACAATTGCATTAAGTTTGTCTTTTCTCCGGCACTTCTCAGGGAGAAAGAAATCAATGACAGATTATTGGACATATTTTAAAATTTACCTCCAAGGGCTGCGGTGGAGCGTGAAAAGCTACTTTCCAAAGAGTAGATTAGGAACCCGTTCAGTGCTGGTTCCCCGCCAAGAGTCATCCCTCCAGCTTCTGAGTGTGATGTGTGCGGTGACTTAGCGTGTGACAGAGCTGAAGGGAGTCTTGAGTGAGTCATTCTCCGCGATTTCCGTGTCCCCGCTCAACCCAAATATCTAGCACTCCCTGAAAGAGCCAAACTCTGCTGCCCTGCTGAATAACTTACAACTGGGACGTTGAATTTTACACTTAGGCGAAAACAGAAGAAAACAATCAGATGTGGAAACTGATGACGCCAATTGTCACGAACCCAAAGAGTGAAAAAATCAGAGTATCACATTTCATTGATCTGCAATGAGCTCTATTAATTTCATATAATTTTTATTATTAAAGTTCTAATAAATCTCTTTAGAAATGACCTAAAATTTGTGCTCCAAAAGCCCAATAAGTAGTCTGTGGATGGCTGGCTGAAGTTGAAGTCTTGGTTTAATGTGACAGCTCTTGTTAAAGGCACGCCCTTCCCTTCCTTATTGGGTCAAGTCCATTTCTTTATTTCTCCAAGAGAAGCACTTCTCTCCCCAAAAGTCTCTATTAGTCAAGGTTCTCTAGAGAAACAAAACAAATAAGATATATATATATAATATATATTATAAAATATTATAAATATTTTATAGGCTCCATACTAAGCCTCAGAGTTAAAGCATTCTTTAATGTATATTAGACATACTCTTATTTGACAATGTGAATGTTACTTTCTTTGCATTATTATTATTAATATTGCTTAATAAAAATATGATACATATTTATATATTGTAAATTAAAAATTGTATATTTTATATAATATATTATGTATAATAATAAAATATATATTATATTAAATATTTTATATATTATAACATTATAAATATAAATATTTATAAAATATTTATTATATATGTGTGTATATATATTATATATATATATATTTATTTTTTTTTTTTTTGAGACGGAGTCTCACTATGTTGCCCTTGGTAGAGTGCCGTGGCGTTACAGTTCATAGCAACCTCCAACTCTTGGGCTTAAGTGATTGTCTTACCTCAGCCTCCCAAGTAGCTGGGTCTACAGGTGCCCATCACACCTGGCCATTTTTTGGTTGTAGTTGTCATTGTTGTTTGGCAGGCCCGGGCTGGGTTTGAAACCACCTGCTCCAGTGTATGTGGCTGGCGCCCTACTCGTTGAGCTACAGGTGCCAAGCCTTCATATATATATTAAAATAAGTAAAAAGTATACGTGTTTTAAGAGACAAAGCTATTCTATTCAAGCCTGTCACACAGTCATGTTAGCATTCCTTTGATTAACTCCATCTTTTGAGCAAATGTCATACTACATACTGCTACTGTAATCCAGTTTAACTTCAAAAAGTAATACATAGATAACATTACTTAAAATGCATATACTTGTTGGGGATTCCCCAATATATAGGCATACCTTACCGATATTGTGGGTTTAGTTCCAGATCACCACAAAAAATCAAATTTTACAGTAAAGTGAGTCACACAAAATTGCTTACATATAAAAGTATGTGGCTCAGTGCCTGTGGCTCAACGGGCTAAGGCACCAGCCATGTACACCTGAGCCAGTGGGTTCAAATCCAGCCCGGGCCCGCCAAACAACAATGACGGCTGCAACCAAAAAATAGCCGGGGGTTGTGGCGGGCGCCTGTAGTCCCAGCTACTTGGGAGGCTGAGGCAAGAGACTCGCTTGAGCCCAGGAGTTGGAGGTTGCTGTGAGCTGTGATGTCACGGCACTCTATCCAGGGTGACAGTCTGAGGCTCTGTCTCAAAATAATAATAATAATAATAATAATAAAGTTTGAAATACTGTGAGAATTATCAAAAGTGCACTGAGACATGAAGTGAGCACCTGCTCTTGGAAAACTAGTGCTGGTAGACTCACCTGACGCAGGGTTGCCACAAACCTTAAAATTGTAAATAAACACGGTATCTGCAAAGTGCAATAGAGCAAAGCACAATAAAATGAGGTGTGTCTCTCTCTGCGTGTGTATCTCCATATATATGGAGAGATATAAAGAATTAGCTTATGTGATTACGGAGGCTGAGAAGTCCCACAATCTGAAGCCAAAGACCTGAGAACCAGGGGAGCCAATGGTGTATTCTGTCTTGCTTAGCATTTTGTTCCATGCAGGCCTTCAGTGGGTTGGGTGAGGTCTGCCCTCAAAGGGGAAGGCAATCTGCTTGCCTCCAGGTACTGCTTCAAAATGTTTACCTCATCCAGAAATGCCCTCCCTTATTTCCCCTATTTCACTGAGCATGCTGCCCTCCAGCTTTCGTGCCTGGGAGGGGATTGCCTTCCTTTTTAAAGGCTGAATTGTATGCACAGATCTGTTCATCCATGCATCAATGGACATGGGGTTGTTTCCATCTTTCGGCTATTGTGAATAAAGCTGCTATGAACATTGGCCTACCAAGTTTTTAATTTGAAATGTTAAATAGCTAAAATACTCCTATAGCTCCACGATAAAAAATGGATGGATACCCAGTGAAAAGTCTTGCCCCTACCCAGGCCATTGTCACCTGGGTCCCTTTCCCTTCTTCACCCTTTATGTGTCCCTCCAGGGACACGTGATTTCCCTTTCTTTTCGGCACAGATGACGTTTACTATCCTATACACAGTTCTGCACCTGTCTTTAACAATGTTTCTTGGAGATCTAAATTAGGAGCATTCGCATTCTTTTCTATAGTTCCATAGAATATCATCGTATGGATGTGCCTTGTTTTATTTAACCATATTGATTGTCATTTAGGTGGTTTCCAATCCTGTGCTTTAGAAACACAGCTGCAATGAATAATCTTGTAGAAATGTCATTTTTTAAAATGTGTGAATACATTGGTATGGTACATTCCTCGAAATGGAATTCGTCAAAAGATATTGCATGAGTCATGTATATGTATATAGCCAGATGTATATAGATAGATATCTATATATATATTTCAGAATTACTCATATATATGTGAGTAATATATTTAGCCAAATTGCCCTCCATGGAAGTTGTTACAAATTAGGCTTACATCAGCAATACACCAAGAACGTCTGCCCACATCACTTTGCAACATGGTGCAGTGTCAAAGGTTTTGGTCTTGTTCAGTCTGAAAGGTCTTTCCCAATCTGATATCTACATAAAGACTTGTCTATGAATGTACATAGTAGCCTTACTCGTAATGATAAAAGGGTTGTCCACCTCAGAGGGGCTGCAGAGGATGGTCAGCATGGAACCCCCCTCCAGGGCTAGGACAAAGGGTCACAGAGGCCACTGGGCAGAGAGGATTTTTCCAAAAGCAGAACCAGGGACTCAGGGCTGTTCACCTAAGGAATTCACTCTGCCAACACACTCACTCTGCCAACCACAACATCTGCTGTGTTTACCTTCACTGGCGTGTGGGTCATGGATGGGTGACTGCCTTGTATTTTTCTGTTCTTCTTCTTTCCGAAAGACATTGATTCACTTGTTTTTATTCCTTTTCAAATCACTGTTTAGAAGGTGAATTGAATAATGTGTGTTTTAGCTTATAGGTCACCAGACCTTGGGAAGGCACATTTGGACCTAAGATCCTCGACTTTGAGCTGGATGTGGTTACCGGGTTCAATATGGGGACATTGGGAGATCTCACGGGCAAACCGTGGCAGACACTGTTAAATACTTGAACATTCACTCTGGTGGCCTTTGGCTCCTTCTTTCTTGCTTACTGATTTTGTTGGGGTAGGGAGGATTTGCCCAGCTGAACATAATCATAATGGATTTACCCCAATCCAGAAGCCTTCAGGGCTATGCTTTGCTTTTCTGATAAAAATAACAGATGCCACTGGTACCAGTCCTTCCTCCTCTTGCCTACTTGATGCCTAGAGCTGCAACAACCATCTGGTGACAGCGAGGTGATGGCTGGTGATGGTGGGGGCAGAACATGAACTAGGAGGTTAGGATTTAGGCCTTCTATGCCAACTCTACAATTCTTATTTCCAGAGTTCTTATTATATGATGGAATTAAAGTCTTTATTGTTTAAACCATCATTAACATCAACATTCCATTTCTTAGAGATGAAAGCATCCTTTTCTTTTCTTATTTTTTTGAGACAAGAGTCTTATGCTGTTGCTCTGGGTTGAGTGCTGGGGTGTCATCATAGCTCACAGCAACCTCAAACTCTTGGGCTCAAGCGATCCTCTAGAGATGGGGTCTTGCTCTTGCTCAGGCTGGTCTTGCACTCCTGAGCTCAAGCAATCAACCCACCTTAGCCTCCCAAGTGTTAGGATTATAGACGTGAGCCACTGTGCCCCACCAAGATGAAAGATCCTTGAAGAACATACATGGACCACTGAAGTCTCAATACTAGCAGGATCTTTTACTATCTTATTACACTGTCTAGATAACCAATCCCAGTTCCTTTTGCTAATTTTCCCTAAGGGTCACTTGCCCAAACCACCCCACTTTCTTTGTTGTTTTTCAAGAACCATGAAAGGTCTTAGATTTTATTCTACTTTCAAGCTAATAATGTAGCTTGATCAACTTTTACGGATGCTGGTAGAGGACATGAGACTCCTGGGTCAGAGAATAAGAATTTTATTACTTACTACAATGACAATAGCCAGAATATCAACATTTACACCAGTTCCCCGAGCCTCAGGAATGCGAAGATGCCCAGCTGATACCCTGCATTACACAGTGGGGTACATTTCAAAAGAGGAATCTCAAACTTAAATAACCCAGATTCTTTTATAATCTTTTAAGCCTGCCTAACTTTTGCCCTGAAAGGAGACATTATTATACTAAACAGAGAACAAAATCTGCCTTGCTTTTTGCTTCCGAGGAAAATTTTCCCTGTTTCCCAAGGCTATTCACTCTACAAACATTTTGGAAGAGATAGTCTGGAACAAAGACAGTCAGAACCTCTGTTATAAGACATGCAGAAAGGTGGGAAGCCCATGGAAATTGTCTCCCAACATCTGACTTCATTCTTAGTTACAGGTTTAAGGAGAAGAAGGAACTTGTTAAAATGATATAAAATACAACCACTTTAGGCTGGGCACAGTGGTTCACACCTGTAATCCTAGTACTCTTGGAGGCTGAGGGGAGTGGATTGCCTGAGCTCAGGAGCTCAAGAACAGCCTGAGCAAAAACGAGACCCTGTCTCTAAAAAATAGCAAAGTGTGTGGCAGGTACCTGTAGTCCCAGCTACCAGGGAGGCTGAGGCGAGAGAATCTCTTTGAACCCAAGAATTTGAGGTTGCTGTGAGCTATGATGCCACAGCATTCTACCGAGGGCAACAAAGTGAGACTCTGTTTCAAAACAAACACACACAAAAATACAACCACTTTAGAGAACTAGGTAAATGACAATATCTAGTAAACGTGGGAAGGCTCACATAGTAAAAGCAAATAATTCTACTCCCAGAAATAAACTCTCTAAGAACCCTTGCACACAAACACCAGCAGACACATACTGTAGCCGTATTATTTATATAACATAACTTTAGAAATAACTCATATGTCTGTCCATAGGAGAATGTATAAATCGTGGTACATTCATTTAGTGGAAATCTATAGAGCCACAGAAGTAAAAACAAATAAACTAATAGCCACATAAATCATCTTGGAAGAAACCCATAATCATAAAGTAGAGTGAGAAAAAGCCAGTTGCAGAAGGATTCATATAGGAAGACAGCATTTATGCGATATTCATATAAGATGATTGCCATCTACTGCTCCATACGAGTACCGTGAAGTATGGAAAATGCATGAAAATGGCAAAACCAATTCAGAGTATGTTGCCTCTCTGCGGGGGAGGCAAGCAGGATTTAACTGATTTGTCAAAGTTTTACATTTAAACTTTATTATCTGTCTACCCTCTATGCCTTACACCTTTTTGCTCACTAAATTAAGATTTTATAAAAAATAGATATTGGATAGCCTGCTAGAGTGGGAGAGGCATGAAGAGCTGGGCTCAAAGGTCACCAAGTCAGAATGAAGGGATAAAATCCCAGCACATCTCAGTACAGCGTGGGCCGGGGAGGGGGCGGCATATCACTCGCCCTGCTAAGTGCTGGGTCTTCCGCGGCAGCACCAGGAAGTGAACATAAGCTGTCGCCCCCGACACTGCACCACTCTGCTTCTGGGGCCTCAATCTTGTTAAACTTCCAGGGAGAATCATCCGTGATCTTTGCCTCTTTCCCTCACTTGCTCCCATTTCAAAGTCTAGGGCGAGAGTGCCTGATTGGCAGGGCTGGGACCACGTGGTTGTGCTCTGGCTGCGGGGGGGGGGGGGGGGGGCTGGCAGGTGACCAGTTGGCATTTTAAGACCATTTCGTGGGAGGTGGCTTCTGCCTCTCACTGGAATTCAGCTTGGGAAAATCCCAAAGATTGGAAGGCGGTTTGGATTCTGGGTGATTCAAAAAGTGAAAATGTTCACAACAAACCATGAATACGTGTGGTCAGGTAGAGTTAGAAAGAGAGCATCCTAGGTAGAAGAAATAAAAATATCGAAGTGGTGTTTTTCTAGAAGGTATGAAATAAAAACCAGGAGAGTAAATGTGAAAGGCTAAACGTACCTGGTTATTTTTATTTTTATTTTTTTTTTGAGACAGAGCCTCAAGCTCTCACCCTGAATAGAGTGCTGTAGCATCACAGCTCACAGCAACCTCCAATTCTTGGGCTCAAGTGAGTCTCCTGCCTCCGCCTCCCAAGTAGCTGGGACTACAGGCGCCCACCACAACGCCCGGCCATTTTTTGGTTGCAGCGGTCATTGTTGTTTGGCGGGCCCGGGCTGGATTCAAACCCGCCTGCTCAGGTGTACGTGGCTGGTGCCTTAGCCCTTTGAGCCACAGGCGCTGAGCCAACGTACCTGGTTATAAGGAGTACTGAAATCTCAACCTCTCTGTCCATGCTACTTTTCTAATTTTTTTTTCCAAATTAAGCGAAAATAATCTCCTTTACTGGCTCATAATCTCCTCAAAAGCTAGGACCATTTCTTAAGTGGGAGAACAGTCTGAGAACTGTTTTGCTGTTACAGTCTGAGAACACTTGGGGGAGAGGGAATAGAGACACCTCCAGCCCTGCTGCTGATGCTGAAGAGTGGTGGCCCTGTCGGTAGCCTTTCTGAATCTCAGTGTCTTTGTGAGCAAAGTGGCTCTTCCACTCACTTCTCACTTCGTTGTGCAATGGAGATGAAATAAAATCAGAGAGTAGATGTTCAGGCAGCATTTCCCACCTCCCCATGTCTTTAGGCCCTTTCTGTTTCTCCTCAGACCCTAGTGCTGGCCTTAGCAAGCCACTGCCTGGTGTTTGCTGAATGAATAAACAACATTCCACGCTCATAGATGGGCTTCTCCTCTTCCTATTTGCAGCTGCCCTATGTGAGCTTACTCTGTAGAAATTTTGGCAGCTTGGTGTAATTGTTATTTTCATGGGCAGCCTCTAGAAAACTATTACAAGCCTATAGGACCTCACTGTTCCTACTTTTCTTCATTTGCTAAACAATTCATTAACAAATGGAAAACCAGATTTGTGCGTGGCTCCAGGGGTCAAGGACACGGATCTCACTGTCATGGAACCGCCAGTTGCAACAGTGGGGCTGGGCTTGTCAATCTGCCTCCCCTGGAAGGGTGAGTGCAGACAGTGAGGGGCTCCTCGGCCGTCTGTCCTCGCCATTCAGCTTATGCCATTATGCCCCATTGTCATACCATATAATTCCCAGGGCTTTCTCAAAAATAAAGAGTATTCAGTTAGTGACTGTTTAATTATTTTTTTCAGAATATTTTGAGAAAATGACATCCCCACATATGTTCCCCATCATGCCCAACTACGACTTCTACTTTACTTTTATTTCCTAGTCTTAGCGGTCTTTTAGGTAGGAATTAGTCAGGTCCCATTTTAAATTTCCTGCTTCACATTGTTTCAAAAAGCTCAATTTCCAGTGTTCTCCTCACTCTTTCCTACTGAGAAAGATTGCGACTGTAACAACTTCCACTGAGAACTAATTATGAAGATGGCAGTGAAATTACTATATCAACAGTCTCATTAATCCAATCACCCGGGATAAACCCTGATGGAAATCAGCGGAGGCTGCAACCCAGTAGGGGACGGGCCCACCGGAAGCACAGGAGGGACCGCTGTGCCCATCTGGCTCCAAATTCTGATGCTTGATCTGGAGGAGGAAGGGAAGGGGTGGACTTTTAGTGAGGTTTTTGGCTGTTGCAAAGGCGGAGACTGTGGGACAGAACCACAGCTGAAATGAATGAATCAGAGGTCACCTACGAACCATCATAGAAAGAAGAAAAAAAGCAAACTGCCGAATGAGATGAAAGATTTTGAAATCTGCAACAATTCTTTAAGATATTTATATGTACATATTCAAGTAATAAAACTAGTAAGCGTACATAGGCATGACAGATTCTGAATTCTGGAGAGTGGCCGGCTGTGGGGAGGTAGGAAGGATGACGGACTCCAGGGGGGGACAGAACATTGTAATGCTTCAACTAAAGACCACAAAGATCCAAAGCCAAAGGAGGCAGAACGTGCGAGCACAGCTTTGTCATCTGTGGATACAGTGGGAAGCAAATGGAGTGACCGGGTTCTGAGGACCTTGGGACCTTGGGTGAGCTTCTGCCATCACTTCTGAGCTTCTTTTTTCAGAAAAGTATATTTGGCCCTGCTTTCCTCAAAGGGTTTCTGTGCAAATCCTTTTCCTGGTACGTGTGAATACATCTGAAGACCATTGAGTGTCAGCTGCACGAGGGATTCTTAGCAACCACTGTGAGCTTCAGAGTAGGTGTCGCGAATCTGGGAAAAGAGTGAGATTAGCTCCCGGCCTATAACAAGGGCGCACTGTATTTATCAGAGATGCAGAACTCAGATGTAGAAAACAAAATCATTCCCCCAAATGTGAGGAAATAAATACCTGGCAAGCATCGAGGAGAATGGCCTTAAAGCTTTCCCCGTGTTCCACACCCCCCACCTCTAGCGTTGTCCCCGTTCTTGCTGGCACCTGTTGGGACCTCCCGGCTCATTGCTGGGGAAGAGGATGGAGAGGACATCTGAGCCGCCTGCGCTGACCTGGTCTGATGCTGCTCCTGGCTCATCAGCCTGCTCTTCCTCGAGGGCATAAATAACTGCAGAGATCACTTCGAGGCACGAGTGTGGGGGGCTTAGGGAGACACAGGGTGGAAGACGTGATCCCTTGGGGACTTGCACCTGCAGCCTCCCCTTAAACAATGATCCCGTCAATGAACCCCGCATTCATCACCAAGGGTTTTGACTGATCATGTGGGTTACTTTAAGACAAAAGACCTCCGCCAGTGATTGTTTTTTCTGCTGGTTTTATGTGTTCGTTGCATTTGTCTCCGAATGTCTATCTCTGTTTTCTGACTCTGCAACCCTCATCGTGTCTCTGGGTTTCTTTCCTTCCATGGTTTATCTGTCATACATTTTTCTTCCTCCTTCCTCCTCCAAGTCCTTAGCTGCTGCTGTCCACACAATCTCTTCCTTTCTTGGAGGTCTTCTTTCTTTACTATCTTTTTCTTGGGTTTTTGTCTCTTTTGCTTTTTATCTGATGTTTCCTTGAATGCTCCCCGATGCCTGTGGGTTGGGGACTAATAAGAAGTGTTTGAAGTGATTACTGGTACTCAAACTGATGCTTTGTCCCCATTTTTCTGCAGGAACACGTTCTGCCCTTGAGTGTGCCAGAGAACGCAAAGGGAGTCACCATCCACTTTCTTCTGCTTACAGCACAGGCCTCAAAGGGCTACGAGATGCCTGGAGGGGCAGGAGGCTGTTCCAGTGCTGCATGTCTTTGCCTTTGAGATTACGCTGAATCACTTTGAAAGAGGTACTTCCAAGAAAGCAAACCCCAAGGAGGGGGAGCAAGAGGACCTGGTTGTTCAGATGATTAGATTTGGGGAATTTAGAGAATAGTGCAGTGGAGAGAGAAAAAAATCATCATTTTAGGCAGTTATAACTTGTCCCTGCAGGTGGTATCAAAAAGAAAAATTAACAACATGTATAAAAGTGGTCTCACTTACGCTAAGGTCTGTGTGGTCCCTTGTCCAGCCTATACTCACAGGGATTTTTAAAAAAGGATTTATGGAACTAATCTGTGCCTGCATGGGCCACGGCATTGAAGAGTGAAACAGCAGCTTGCTGTGAGCAGAGAGGATGAGTTAGGGTGGCAAGGAAGGCCTTCTGCCTCTTATCAGGGCCTCTGATTGTTTTTTTTTTTTGTCAGTGATGACGTACACAGGCGACTGAGGACTCAGAAGCTTTAGCTGCCAGTTCACAACTGGATTTGCCTCTCTGCTTAGGTATAATGCCAGGGTTGTGTCCAAGAAATCTCTGGCCTTTATTTTGGCCGGGTCGTGTAAGACCTGACACCCACCCACCCCCCATATGTGCAGCGTGTAGACATTTGCACAGATGTGGATTGTCTAGAGTACAGATTCCCCCTTCCCTTTGGAGGTGGCCCTGCCCTCATTCCATGTCCTATGGGGCTTTGGTTTGCTGCTGGCTGTGCCCTGCAGCCAACTATGTGGGCCACACCAACTCTGGGGCTCCTGTCCCACCCATGCTGCTGGGCGGTGGTGCAGTCCTGGAGTCCTGCTTGCCTGGCATCATTGTAGGCCAGGGCGTGGCTGCGTCTTCCTCATTCTGGGCATTAGTGTGTCAAGGAAAGCCACAGATCCTATTGGGTCAGAGCTCAGGATCTGAGGCCGGACCTCAAGAGTGAAACCCGGGCTCTACACTTTTATCTCTTGAGACAGAGTCTCACTTTGTTGCCCTCAGTAGAGTGCCACGGCATTATAGTTCACAGCAACCTCAAACTCTTGGTCTCAAATGATTTTTTTGCCTCAGCCTCTCAAGTAGCTTGGACCACAATTCCTGGCTAATTTTTCAATTTTTAGTAGCGATGGGGTCCTGCTCTTGCTCAGGCTGAACTCTTGAGCTCAGGCAACTTGTCCATCTCAGTCTTGTGGAGTGCTGGGATTACAGGCATGAGCCGCTGCACCCGGCCGAGGGCTCTATGCTTTTGCAAACCCTATAACCTCTGTGCATCTGTTCCTCACGGGGTTGTAGTGAAGAGTCAATGAAATCACCCAGAAGAGGACCAGAAAACTCAAAGGATTATAATTGTCAGAGTCCTGGGTCAGCCCAAGACTACTTTGATCCTCCACCATCCCCCCTTTTTGCCTTCTTTCCTTTAGCTTCAGGAAGCTGGCAGAAACAGCCCAGAGCTTCAGTAGGGGTAGGAGAAAGTGGAGGGAGGGCTTGTGGAGAGGGTCCCAGCTCTCCAAGTGGAGATGCCAGCTTGTACCCTGGCCCAGCGTGTCTCAGCCTCAGCTCCTTGGCTTCTGAGGACCTCTACATGTTCGGGATTGGGGCTATTTTATTAAGCTGGAGAGTGTGAGAACTTACAGTGGCATGCCTAGTTCCATTCTAGATCAGACTGAAGGTTCCAAAGAAGTTCATCCTTTTTTTTTGGAGATAGGATCTTGCTCTGTCGTCTGGGGTAGAGGGCAGTGGCATTATCATAACACAGTCCAGCCTCAAATTCCTGGGCTCAAATGATCCTCTTGCTTCAGGCTTCAGAGTAGCTGGGAGTCAGGGCATGTACCACGACACCTGGCTAATTTTTCTATTTTCAGTAGAGATGGTATCTCATTCTTACTCAGGATGATCTTAAAGGCCTCAAGTGATCCTCCCACCTTGGCCTCCCAGAGTGCTGGGAGTACAGGTGTGAGCCACTGCACCTGGCTAGAAATTCATCTTTCCTTTAATGCCTCAGAAATAACATCTAAGTGGAGAGCACCAGATTTCACCTATCAAAAAAAGAAAAAAATGTTCAGCAGAGCCATCTAAAGACAGGATGGCCACACCTGGGGAGGCGAAGGAGTCACAGGTGAGAGTTTATTACAAATGTTGTTGGAAGGACTCTGGGCCACACCGGGGGAAGAGAAGGTAGTCATGGGTGAGAGTTTATTGCAATGTTGTTGCAAGGACTCTGGTAGCAAGAGGACAAGGTGTCTGTAAGGCTGGATCCCAATCTATGGAAGGAAGTTCCGTGGGGGCATCTTTGTTCGCTTGCTTGTTTTGCACCTTTATTTGCTTTACAGTTCTCTGTATTTCCCATTTTAGGACATGTTTGGTTGGATGGTAGCAGAGCCAGTGGCACGCCTAGATCAGAATGAAGGCTGGACCTTCCCTCCTCTCTCAAGACCTCAGCTTTTCTTTGGAATGCTCCATCTTTCATTCACCCATCATTCATTCAGCAATACCGATCATCTGCTATGAGTCAGGGCAGGATAAGGCATGGAAGAGGAAATAGTATGGATGGAATGCGAGCCCTGCCTTCAAGGAAATTTCATTCTGGTCTAGGCAGACAGTCATTTAAGGCAGAGAAAAGAATTTCTTTTGTATAAGAATATTTATTGTTTGGAAATTTTGTTTTCTTCATTTGTAAGCATTCAAACAATATTAAAAGTACCTAATAAAGTAGACATCACTGAAATCCTGCCCACTGTGAGATAATCACCTTTATGCATCAAATATATATACGTACATGAAATAGATATGCTATAAATGTAACGTGATGGGACAATCTCTATCGGCTATGGTAAGCACAATGTAGACAAACATCTAGGGCATCGTAGGAGTAGAGAGTCAGGTGGGAGGTGGGGTCCAGAAACACTTCCTTGGAGGAGGTCCTAAGAACATTCTACATCCTTCCCTGCCTCCCCAGATCTATAGCTCCAAACCTAAATCTCACCGCTGTTTCTATTGTCTCTGCTTAGAAACATGATCTTGCCTCTTCCCACTCAAATCCAAAAGCAAATTTATTGCTTCCAACACAGAGATATGAGTAAAATATAATATAATGAAAACCCACATACCATTACCCAGCTTCATCAAATCTTAATATTTAAGCCATATTCGCCAGAGAATTCTTTAAGAGAAATTGCCCATTACAGATACAATGAGGCCTTCTGCGTACCCTTCTTGTAGCGTTTTTTTCCTCTCTCCCTCTCTCCCCAGAGGGAGTCATCTTCATGAAATCAGCCCTTTTTATTTCCATTCACATTTTTATATTTTTGCCACATATGCTGTGTATCCATAAAAATTGCAAAGCATTGTCTCGCTCCTTGTAGAAGTTTATGTAAATGGTGTCTTGTTATAAATGTCTCACTGCATCCTAGATCTTTTTTGCAACATTGTTTCTGGCATTTATTTAAAGTTGATCAGTGTAGCTCTAGTTCTTTCATTTTTATCTTATTTAATATTTATTTATTTATTTATTTTTCGCAGGTTTTTTTTTGGTCAGGGCTGGGTTTGAACCTGCCACCTCCGGCATATGGGGCTGGCGCCCTACCCCTTTGAGCCACAGGTGCTGACCAATATTTATTTATTTACTTAGAGACAGAGTCCTATTCTGTCACACTGGGCAGAGTGCCGTGATGTCAGCTCAAAGCAACTTCAATCTCTTGGGCTTAAGCAAAGACCCTCTTGCCTCAGCCTCCCAAGTAGCTAGGACTACAGGCGCCTGCCACCATGCCTGGCTAGTTTTTCTGTTTTCAACCAACCCAACAGGTTTGGTGTGAGGACTCTAGTAAAAGGAAATTGCTTGAATTACACAGACAGTCCTAATAATATCTATCTATACAACTTAGAGGCACACACAATTTACAGCATTAAGAAATATTTAGACTATAGAGTATGCTGATGTTAACTAATGTTGGTTTAGCATGATATTCACCAGGAGGCAATGCAGGCGATCGATATGGGTGGCTACCACCTAAACGTGAATACATGTGTTTCCATCAGGATACTCTAGAACATTCCCAGTGCATGTTTCTTCTCTCCCATTCCTCCTCCACCCAGGATCTCAGTGCTTGTGTTTTATGATTATATGCTACAACCTTTGCCGCTGTGTCCTAAAGCGACTGTTGAATTTCACATCACTAACTTCACTCCCATGCACATATGGAATCAAAATCATTGGTAATTCATTATTTTGACATCCGTTTCTCAAGCATCCTCGGCGTCGTGCCTTCCAGCTCAGGCTGGGGAGACAAAAGGGAATATGAAAGAGGGCATGGCTGCTGCCAGGAGGCGTAGCCCACAGCGACAGAGAGAGCCGGGGAGCAGGTTGGGAGAAATAGCTATGTACCACACCAAGCAGAGGAAATAAACAGAAGGGGGAGATGAAGCACTTCCTTAGGAGCTGAGACCTTCCAGAGAGGAGGTGGCTGCAGCACTGGGCAGGTGACACATTCAGGGGGCCAGACACGTAAGGTCTTTGTATTGGTCAGCTCCTGCTGACACCACAGAGTGGGTGCCTGAACAATAAACATTTATCGTCTCACGGTTCTAGAGGACAGAAGTCCCACATGGAGGTGCTGTCAGGGCTGCTCTCGCCTTGTCTAGTGGGTGGCCATCTGCTCCCTGTGTCCTCACACGGTCGTCCCTCTCTGAGTGTCTGTGTCCCTACCTCCTCTCCTTACATGCAGACCAGGGCATAGCTGGTCGAGGAAACTGAGGGATGTGTAGTAAAGTCTAGGCTGATATAACAAGGTGACCCAATGACATTTAGTGGCTTCAAGGATAAAGATGTTTATTCTTCTTGCAAGTTTTGATCCTGAGTGGATAGGTGCCTTCTGCCTCCTCACCAGGAGCCCAGACTAACCCACTCTCAGTAAGTGACACATGTCGCTTTCAACGGCAACCCATGGGTTAGAGCTGAGCCCCACTTGGCTGCAGAGAAACCAGGAGGTTCTATCTCTAGCTGTTCAGCCTCGTGGTCAGGAAAGAGCAGAGAAAAAAACCAAGGACAATTAGGCGGGCAGAGGCTGCCACATCTCATTCTTCAGCGATGCTGGAGAGACGTGCACTATGGCTTGGTTTCCTGTGCTTTCTCTGTCAACGTGTTCCATTTTGCATTTGCTCCTAGGAGTCGTCTGCGGAAGGAGAATGCTTCCTGCTCTTCCAGTGAGGCCTTGGGCTGAGATGTGAGGCTGTTGTTGGGAGGGGCTGGCCAGGAGACGGAGCTCAGGATCCTGGCTCAGCAACTGAGGGCTGGAAGTTAATTGAGCGGAAACTCGAGTTAGTCAATTGTCATTCGAGTCAGACCATACGCCTGACACACTGTATCATCAAAACCGAAGCATCCTGGGAAAGAACGATTATCCCATTCATTATGCTCAGCGTCTTTGGACACTTCAAAAACGCCAGATTACACAGTTGCCAGTGTGGAACCCGGAAAAGATAAAGTTATAATTGAAAGCTACTTACGTGATATATTTTAAATGACTTCAACTTTCTACTTGGAGGCACGTTAAGAAACTTCAAATAATTGTTTTTGGCCAGAGCTAAATTTAGAACCCCTGAGATGGATGGCTCTGTCCTGCTTCTGCTCCTGTAATACTAATGGTTTCCTGTTGTTTCAGAAGAGCTGCCAGTTACAAAACATGGTACCTACTTTGTGCGCCACCCACAGGCCCTCGTAATCCAGGCAGTATTCCCGGGTAGGGTTGCCAGATTTAGGAAAAAAAAAATAAGGAATACCCAGTTATATGTGAATTCCAGAGACATTATAAATTTTGAAAGTAAATGTGAGTCTGCTATCTTGCACCAGACCAATTTGTACTAAAAAAAAAATTTGTCTGAAATTCAAATGTAACTAGGCATCTCGCATTTTATTGGGTGACCCTACCTGGGAAGTAGATGGCACCATCTCCATTTTTCAGATGAGGAAATGGAGATTCAGGGACTCTTCCTCGGGCACATGCGGTTGGTAAGGAGTTCAGCAGGATGACACCTCCTCATGTGGCCTGACTTACCTCCTCACTCACCTCTCCTCTGCTGGGGGGTGAAGGGCCACTTCCTATCTGAACCCTTACTGACCAAATGTGGAAACACCATTAACCAAAACTAAGGCTTGCTGAGCACCTACTGTATACCTACAGGCAGCTCAGCCTTTCCCCATGTGAGATCTGGCCACTAGCAAGTGGTGCAAAAACCGATTTTAGGCAGTACAAGGTCGAATGTTTTAAAATAGCTGTGTAGACCCCTCGCCTGTAGCTCAGCATCTTGGGTTCCAGCCACATACACCGGAGTTGGCAGGTTCAAACCTAGCCCAAGACTGTCAAACAACAATGACAACTATAACAACAACAACAACAACAACAAAATAGCCAGGCATTGTGGCAGGTGCTTGTAGTCCTAGCTACTTGGGAAGCTGAGGCAAGAAAATCACTTAAGCCTAAGAGTTTGAGGTTGCTGTGAGCAGTGATGACATGGCACTCTACCCAGGGCAACATAGGGAGACTCTGTCTCAAAAAAAAAAAAAATAGCTGTTTATTGTTTTAATGAGTTATAGGAAAAACATGAGTTCCCTCCCAGCCCTCATCCTTTGGGGATTGTAGCTGAGAGGGCTCAGGAGGTTATCAATTGGGTCTGGCAAAATTGAACAGGTGGCCTGCAGGTGATGGAAGTTGGTAAAAACTGCATTCCTTCCCTAAAGGTGCCTGACCTCAGCACCATCACCTATACCATAAGTGATGGTTCATTACCAAGTTCAACTCCTGGTAATGAGGCTTCTGGTTTACAAGTATTGAACATTTACTTGGCTCTAGCCACTGTCTCATACTAGATTCATGTACCCATTTTGCAGCTGGAAAGTCTGAGGCCAGATGAGTGGACTGGTAACCCTGACCCACTGGATTTGGTCCTGGCTCTGGTCATTTCAACCCAGTACCTCTTACTGGAGGGAGATCCTTGGCACTGTCTCAAGATATTATTGGTGTCGGAACTGGGAGGTGCTCCCGGCATCAAGTGGGTGGAGACCGGGGTGCTGCCCAACATCCTACAAAGCCCAGGATGGTCCCTGCCGCACAGAATGACCCAGTGCACGTGTCAATAGGGCAAAGGTGCTGGCCTCGAGCCACAGTTCCCACCACACTCGACCTCCACATCACCTTAAGGAATTACAAACCTGCTTTTCATCAAAAAAGAGGTTCCTGGCTGGGCTTGGTGGAGCACTTGGGAGGCTGAGGTAAGAGGACAACTTGAGGCCATAGGTTCAAGACAAGCCTGGGCATCATAGCAAGACCTCGTCTTTACACAAAATAACATAATCAGCCAGGTGTGTTGGCACACTCCTATAGTCTCAGCTGCTCAGGAGGGTGAGGCAAGAAGATCACTTGAGCTGAGGAGTGTGAGGTTGCAGTGAGCTGTGATAACACCACTACTCTCTACTCTGGGCAACAGAGCAAGACTCTGTCTCAAAAAAAAGAAGAGTAGTGGTAAGCGTGGGGATCAATTGAAGAAATAATTCATTCTGCTTGGGAGGGCTGCAAAGGCTTCATGGGGCAGGTGGCAGTCTAGCTAGGTCTAGAAAAAGAAGCAGGTATCAGGGAGAAGCAGCAGGCATCAGCAAGGTCGGACGATGCACTGAGTTGGAGAATTCGAAGAATAGCAGGTAGCTGTGGGCTCTGACTCAGGTTTTTGTGGACCTGAATATTACCCGGAGAACTTCTCTCTCTCTCTCTGATTTTAAATGAGGACTCTGTTCCCATTTATTTAAAATTCTAAAGTCATGAAAATTATCAATATGCAATTTCCCTTACTTCATTACTTCCTAAGGCAAAGGAAGCACACACATTATATTAGTGTTGGATACATGTATGATACATGCACGTAACCTGCGTAATTCTTTAGTAAATTTCAGGTTGTTATGGGAGAACTTTTTTCAATTTTGGACCCGTATGTAAGCGCAGTGCTCAGCACTTTAAATTGGCACGCAGGTGTGTGACAGACCACTCTGAGAAATACGGTTCTAAGCAGCCCTTAGGGATGGAGCTGGAACAGCAATGTTCAACCTGTGGGTCGCAACCCCCTGGAACTGTATTAAAGGGCTGCGGCGTCAGGAAGGTTGAGAACCACTGAGCTAGAAGCTCAGACTCCACCAGGTGAAGGATTTTTATGCTTGACTGAAGAGTTAAGATTTTTTATTTTTTTGCAGTTTTTGGCCGGGGCCGGGTTTGAACCTGCCACCTCCGGCATATAGGGCCGGCACCCTACTCCTTTGAGCCACAGGTGCCACCCGGGATCTTATTTTAGCTTAAAGACAACTTCAGACTCTCTTCAGGGAAGATCAAGATGCAATCTCCCAAAATTAAAATAGAGGTGTTTCTGGAAGTTGAACTTGGAAAAGATTTTCAATAATTAAATTTGAGCCATTTTGGCAATTGCACTGGATCGGATGTGATGGCAGAATTTCATCCATAAATTTGGGGTGGTGATTAGAGCCCCAGGATCAGCTGCAGACAGGGAAGCTAGTGAGGCTGGCATGAGGTTGACTGTATTTCTAGGGCTTGACTTGTGTCTTAGACCAAATGACCTTTCAGAGACTTAGACCACATGTCGTTTTCTTCTCTTTGGTGGAAAACTTAGCTGATGGTGGTGGGAAACCGGTGAATGATTCTTTCAAGCTGAAGAAACAAGTCTATCTGCCTTAATAGCATTTTGGAAAAAACAATCAGTGGACATAACATCATAAATAATACAATTTCTATTTTCTGATCTATTCATTTAAAAGTTAATTCTTATCATAAAATGAGCAGCCATTTATTTACAAAATTTAGGAAAACACTGAAAAGTAGAAGGGAAAAAAATTACTTCTTACTTTCCTAACAAAATCCATTACTTCTTCAGCTTTGAAATGAAAATTATTTATTATTGAATGTTATTTCTAGTTTGGACTGACTTAGAATGCAGATAACTCCAGTTTATCTCAGAGAACGTGACTTTTTCCCTCCAATGGAGTGGACCTGAATTAATGACCTAGTTTAAATTATATTCGATTTGACAAATATCTGTTGAATGCTTGCCACGTGCATGGGTCTGAGTTGGAGGCTGTGTGGCTACAGAGATTAACAAGACACAGCACTGGACCTGAGCAGGTGATAAGCTAGAAAGGGCGATAGACTTGTGTAGAGCAAGATACGGGGAGACCCCCAAGGTCAGCGCAGATAGAAGCTCATTCCTGTTGGTATGTCGATGTGGAGGACAGTGAAAATAGAGGGTTTAAGAATGTGGCTTTTGAGCTGGAACTGCAAGGACACCTTGGCATTGGACTGTAGAAATCTTCAGAAAAATATCAAAGATTTGAAAATATGGAACTTGTCTTGGTGAGGGCAGCTATTGGGTCTTGAGCGTGTCATGACTGGGGAAGGGACTCATCAGAATTCTCAGTAGCTGCTCTTTACATAAAAGACGGTGACTGGGAGGAGAAGGGGGCTTTGGAAAGCAGGGAGGGTCACTGCCACAGGGGTGACAGCCAGGGACAAAGGAGGAAGTGCAGGGGAGCAGTGTGGCGGGGAGGCAGGGAACTGTGTGCATATGTGTGCATGGTGTGTGCGTATATACCATGGTGTGTGTTTGTACACGCGTGTGTGTATAAGTCTATCTTTCTTTCTTTCTAACTCCTCAGATTCCTACAGAACAAGTGCATCTGTGTACACGTGTACGTGTGTCTGTGTGATGTAGCTTGTCAAATCCACGTGCCCCCCTTTCTCCTCTTTAAGATTATCTTTTAAGGATCTGGTGTCAGGGGAGGTGCCTGTGGCTCAGTGGAGTAGTGCACTGGCCCCATATGCCGGAGGTGGCGGATTCGAACCCAGCTCCAGCCCAAAACTGCCAAAAAAAAAAAAAAATCTAGTGTCAATGTTTTTTTTTCTGGTTTTTTTGATGTGTGGACATGCAGAGGGAGATGGCCCAGTTACAGTCTGACTTTCTGTGAGCCCTGAGAGCTTTCCAATGAGTTGAGGTATATTTTTATTTTCTTGGTGTCACCCCGCATCAGTTGTCTTTTGCCATGTAACGAAGCACCCGAAACTGTGGGTAAACAGCCTTGTTTAGTTGCTTATGACCCTGTGGGTCAGGGATTTGGTCCCTTGTATGAGGGAGGCTTGGTGGTCTTTTCCCTGCAGCCCCGTACTCCATGGTCTCTTACCCTTTGGGGTCTCTCTCCACGTGGCCTCTCTTTTCCCCAGGAGGTTGGATAATAAGAGAGAGAAACTGGAAACTGCAGGCCTCTTAAGTTCTGGAGCATATGCAGAGCCACTTGCGCCACGTTCAGGTGACCAAAGCCAGTCCCAAGGCCGGCCTACATTCAAGGAGCAGGATGCTAGCTAGATACCTCTCTCTGTTTTTGGTTTTTTTTTGAGGCAGAGTCTTACTTTATTGCCCTCGGTAGAGTGCCGTAGTGTCACAGCTCACAGCACCCTCAAATTCTTGGGCTCAATTGATTCTCTTGATTCCCAAGTAGCTGGGACTACAGGTGCCTGCCGCAATGCACAGCTATTTTCAGAGACTGGATCTCACTCTGGCTCAGGCTGGTCTCGAACTTCTGCGCTGAAACAAACCATTAAATTTAGCGCCCAGTGCAGTCCTGGCTCCGTGCCTGCCCCACGGCCAGACTGAGGGCTCTGTGAATGCGGCAGGGCGCAGGGTGAGAACTCCGCACAACCCAATCTCCATGGACCATCTCTCCCTGTCTAGGGAAGGATTCAGTTTTCCAGAGAATTAAGACATCTGTTGGGAGCAGGGTTCAACATCAATTTCCTTCCAGTGGGACCCTGTGAAGGAGTTTCTTAGGCTTTTCCACTCTACTAAGTTTCCACAATGTGGCTTAAGCCTGCCTGCCCATCCAAAATATCTCACTCACCACTAGCAGGGAATTTGCTTTCTGCGATGCTGACTTCAGACTCGCGATGCCACGTTCTCTCTGCAGACCACCTGGAGTTGTTCTAGGAGGGGCTCTGTCCCCCAGACCTGAAACTTTCCCAATGGCTGTCATGCTGAGGGGCTGTCTTGGCTGGGTTCTGAGGTGCTTATTTAATCCATAATGTGCCTGAGCCCCCACAGACACACTTGGAAACCCCGGGCAAACTCTGTCCTCACTCTGAAACAGAGTTGTATTCCCTAAATCACCCCCAATGCCACAAAACCTTAGTGAATATCAATTTTATTTGAATTGTCCTGGAGAGATGGCGGTGAGGGAACAAGAGCTTGCTTCCCGAAGATCTAGTTCTCCAGAGTTCATCTTAGCCAGCGTCCCCACGAGCTGCATAGTGCTCTTTTACCTCTGACCCTTGACCTCCCTATTTTCCCAGAGACTAAGCAGGCCCCAGTGTTGCTGGAGGCTGGCACCCCATTTATCTCTATTGTTACCCTAAGAGACAGAGGCACAGAAATCTTTCATTAAATATAAAATCTGAGCATCAGGTTAAATCCATAAAAATGGAATGTTTACCTTCTAAGAAGAAATTTGTATTTTTCTTGCTTTCACAAGAGAGCCTTAAGCTGACATCCCTGTTTTCATTTTAAAATGGAAAAGAGTCTTCAAACAAATCCTCTAATTCTATTTCAAGAGAAAGCCCCTGGGTCCCTATTTACTAATTTATTTTGAAAGAAGCTTTCCTTGGGAGAAGAGCAGGGCGGGCAGGAGGTGCTGGGTCCTGGGCGGTGGGGGGCAGGTGTGTGTGTGGCCGGAAGGCGCAGAGGAGGGATCTAGGGGTGGGCTGAGGCCAATTGTTCAATGACATGGAAAACCTCTGGGAGAATGAGAGTCTGAGTGTGGGGAGGGCGCCCACACATACCTTTCTATTTTGGTAGAGTTCAAGGGGCAGGGCCTTAGGAGTCAGAGAGGCGTGGGTTCCAATCCTGACTTCATGTCTATTTGCTTAAATTTCAGAATAGTAGGGGGCACATATGTTTTGTTTACATAATTTGTTATTCTACAGATACAAATTGAGTCAAAGTTGTTAAGTGTGCCCTTCACCCAGATAGTGTGCACTGTACCTTTCGTGTGAATTTACCTGGCTTCGTGACTTCCTGTGACCTTGACCTCTTGGACCCTCTTTTGCCTCAACTGTAAAATGGGAAGAATAACACCTCTCTCACTCTCAGAATTGTTTGGAAGGTGAAACAATGTATCATTTATTCTTCTCTGCCTCTTCACTTTTAAGCCTTTGCACCTAATAATTTGCCAGTACTTGGGAGATTTCTCAAAGGCTTAAAAAAAAAAACTCATTCTTTATTCATTTCTTCCCTTCCACCCCCACCTGCCCCAAAACTCCCCAGAGAGAAAATGCTGAGATTTTGGGCTCCTAAATAGCTCCTGAGAGATTCCTGAGCTTCAACAGATAAGGCCATGTATTTCTGTGTATGTTCCCAGAGGGGAGAAGTAACAATAGGCCCTGTGCACAATGTCAAAGTGGTGTGTTGTGAAATAAATCTTGTTACTCTAAGAGAAAGAACAGTATCTCTCCTTGACTTCCTAAGTGTCCCCTTCCCTATTCAGACATCCTTACCTGAGTATCAATATTTTTCTACAGTGGAAAACAGAACCTAAGAGGAGGCCTGATTCCCAGTGTGTTGTTAATCAGTTAAATGTCATAATAATAAATGGTTTACCTCTTATTTTATTATCAGAATGCCAGTAAGATCAATTCTTTGGATCTAAGACAGACTGTCTATGGATTTTTAAGTTGTTTGACCTTGAACATAGCTCTGCTGAAACAGGCTCAAGATATAAAAATCCACCCCCCACCCTGCATGCTCTCAGGAGAGGAGCTATAATTCACATCCATGGGCAGATCGATACTCCGGTGTCCACAGCTGTGGGCAATGTCTCTGCAGTGATTGTATTCCCAGGGCATACACATGGGAAAGCCCCGCTATTCCTATTGTCTTTTTGGCCAGTTAAGGAATATAAAGCTGTATACTTTGGAGACAATTCTGATCTTTTTTTTCTTTTAGAGACAGTGTCTTGCTCTGTCACCCAGGCTGGAGTGCAGTGGCGTGATCATAGCTTATGGCAGACTTGAACTCCTGGGCTCAAGCCATCCTCCCGTCTCAGCCTCCAGAGTAGCTGGGACTACAGGTGCATGCCACCATGCCAGGCTAGTTTTTATGTAGAGGCAGGGTTGCCCTATGTCGCCCAGTCTGTCTCAAACTCGTGGCCTCAACAGATCCTTCCACCTTGGGTCTTGGCCTCCCAAAGTTCTGGGATTGTAGGTGTGAGCCACTGAGCCTGGCCCAGTTAAGATGTATTCTGATACAGAAAGTGGGAGAATGTATTAGTGTCCTGTGTCATAGTTCTGGAGGCTAGAAATCTGAGATCCAGCAGAGATAGTCCCTATAGGAGCTTTAGGGGACAGTCCATTCCATCTGCTCCAGCGTTTCTGTCCTGGAGCTTGGGTGTGGAGCGGCATCACGCCGATTTCTGCCTATTTCTTCACATCACCTTCTCCTCTTGAATGTGCACCTTCTGTCTTAACTCTCCCTTCTGCCTCTCTCTTGCATGGACACTTGTTACTGGATTTAGTCTGCCTGAATCATCCCCCTCTCCAGGTCCTTAACTTTTTTTTTTTTTTTTTGCTGTTTTTGGCTGTGGCTGGATTTGAACCCGCCACCTCCAGCATATGGGGCTGGCACCCTACTCCTTTGAGCCACAGACGCCACCCATGCAGGTCCTTAACTTAATCGCATCTGCAGAAAGCCTTTTTCCAAATAAGGTCATATCCAAGGTTCCAGATACATTGTATTTATGTGGACATCTTTTTGAGGGGTCACTTTTGGCCTAACACAAAGGGATAAGAATGACTTCTAATTGGATGATTTGAAGATGTTTTTTCTTTATTTCCATAGTTTGATGTTTGGAAACCATTATACTAGATGGTCCCTGGGAAAATATAGAAATAGCTATGTGCCTACATAAGGGCTATCATTCTGCTCATTTCTTTCATTCCAGTAGTGAAATTTCACTGATTCTCAATATTTTGTAATGGGTGTGGATTTCTGAGACTCAGATATACTAAAAGGAAACCCTTAATCGTTTCCCTATAATTGCTGTCTCAAGCTTCATTTACCTGAGAGTAAACACTCAGATCACTGTTAAAATGTCTCCAGCTCTTCAATAATTTCTGAGTCCTTTTAGATTTGGAGCCAGGTAAGGGTTTTCCCTATGCCTTGTCCTCCTCAGTGGGGATTCCAAGCTCCTGGGTAGGGAGCAAGACTTCCAGCCAAGCCACCTGCATTGAGGACCAGCTCCCTGTGAACTTGCGGGGGAGTCTTCATGCTGCAGATCGGGTTCTTGGGAAGCAGACTATGAAATGCAGGATGTTGGCTAAGGAGTGCCCTGGTGACCAACACCAATAAAAGTATGAGCAACACCATAAAAGGAATGAGCAAGAAGACATGGGGTTGTGAGGCAGGCTCAAGCCCTCGGGTAGCTCTGGAGTGAGGAGAGCTTCTCAGCAAGGCAGCTCTCTGCCTCAGAGGCAATCCCTTAAGGGGAAGGTAGCTGGAGGCTGTCTGCTAACAGGCTGGTGGCCTTGGGGACACATCGCAGTGTCTGTGACAGTCTCCATCGTGCTGTTGGGATCCACTTGCTCGTCTGTGTTCTGGGGGCAGCTCCTCCAGGTTGCTCGTGCCCCCATGCAGCAGAGGAAGGTTTGTGGGTGGAGCTACGGTGTCCACCTCTGCAGCTGGTCCCTGGGCCACCTGAGACTCATCCTCCTCCTCCAGTCTCCATTGGGATGCCCTTCGCCTTGAGCTAGCACCTGTGCTGGGCCTAGAGGCTGAGCTGGTGGTATAACATAGACTTTCACCCCTGAGGGGGCCTGAGTTCCTCTCAGACTGTGAATCCTGCCATTTCTTTTTTTCTTTTTCAGGCAGTTTTTGGCCAGGGCTGGGTTTGAACTCGCCACCTCCAGCATATGGGGCCGGTGCCCTACTCCTGTGAGCCACAGGTGCTGCCCGAATCCTGCCATCTCGTGTCCATTTTCTGTCAATGTTGGATAATAGAGTGTCAAGAGGTGCCCAAGTAGACCGCTCTTGCCCCCAGGGTCTGCTAGCCCTGCCATGGCACAAGTTGCCAAAGCACTCAGGTGGCAGTGACATTCCTGCAATGGAAATCCTGCTTTGTCCCCTGAAAGAAGTGTTCTCTGTCTGGGGGCCGAGAGCCCGGGAAGCATAAACTCACACGGAGCACGGAGAGTGATGGCAGTGAGGTAAGGAACTGGCTGGCTGTGTGCCCATAAGGAGTCAGAGATCTGAACCAAGGTCTCTGATAAAGCAAGAGTTGGTGAAGAAACCAGCCAAAACCATTTGGAGACCAGATGATGATAAAAAACCAGTCTCAGTGACTCGGTGCCCATTGCTCAGTGGTTAAGGCAACGACCACATACACTGGGACTGGTGGGTTCAAACCTGGCCCAGGCCTGCTAAACAACAATGACAACTACAACAAAAAAATAGCTGGGCTTTGGGGTGGGTGCCTGTCGTCCCAGCTACTTGGGAGGCTGAGGCAAGAGAATTGCTTAAGCCCAAGAGTCTGAGGTTGCTGTGAACTGTGACACAATGGCACTCTATCAAGGGCAACATAGTGAGACTCTGTCTCTAAAAAAAAGAAAACAAAACAAAAACAGAAAAGCCAACTTCAGTTTACCCACACTGCTCATTATATCTTGCCTATAATTTATGAGACACTAAAGAAACTCCCACCAGCATCATGACAGTTTATAAAGACTGTGGCAATTCCTGGAGGTTACCCTATATGGTTTAAAAGTTACCCCCAGTTCTGGGAACTCCTCACCCTTTTCCCAGAAATCTTACGAATAATTCTTTCTCCCATTAACATAAAATTAAATGGAAGGTGATAGGATGGCCTTACTAATAAACTATCTAACAGAGAAAAATAAACTAGCAGAAAAAAAAGGATAAGGACACAGCACGTAATTGCCCTTTTGAAGGGAAAGATCACAGCACAACAGCCCTTTGTTTGATTAACCACCTGCGAAGTTTGTTTTTACCATACTTGAAAATAACAGATATAAGGAGCCTGATGCTGCCTAGCTCCTGCTCTTGCCAGGTCACACTCCAACGACTCTGATAAGCCAGCCTCACATAGAAGAGAGAGACAAAAAAAAAAAAAAAAAGAAAAAAAAAATGAGGACAGCCATTTCACAGCTGCCGTTTGCTACCAGCTGGCAGCAATTCCTCTTTTCTTCTTCTCCCTTTACCTAAGCTGCTCCTCTTTTGGGCTGGCACTTTTCCTTTCTTCCTCTCATGTCATGCTCCACTCATCTTTAGGGAGTAAAACATTCTTTCTTCATAGTTATTCTAATCTTTGTATTGAGAATTCTCTCTCAACTCATGCCACGAGTTCCCGCCCTAATAGAAGGTATAAAATAAGACCCTGGACACAAGGGGCTTCTCTCCATTGCTCTGTAAGATAGCTGCTGCCCTGTCCATGGGGAAGCCTCCTTTTTTTTCTTTTCTTACTTTAATAAACTTTGTTTTGTTCTACTCTCTTTGCTCACCCTTGAATTCTTTCTGGAGTAAAGCCAAGAACCCACTAAGCCTTCAGGCTAGGGCCCAAGTTTCCTGTATCAGTAGGTGGGGACACCTCTTGGTTCCCAGGCTGAGAATTCTTCCTTTAGGGTCAAGCACCATATAAAGGTTACAATTCAAAAGGGAAATTGCACTGGGGGAGCCCATCATCTGAAAGCATCACTGTCAAGCTTTCATGTCTAATCTACCATTTACCCTGGACACTATCCCTGGCTCTACATAGTTACTGGCCTCCGTTGCCTCCTGTCCTTTTAGGTGGGTCTTTTCCTGGCTGTGGGTGGTCTCCTCATGTGTGTGTTGATCAGCGTGTGATGAGTACTTGAGGGGGACCCTCCATAGAGCTCCAGATTCTCCCCCCACCCCCCGTGCAGCTCTCTCCCCTTCAAACTCGCCTCCTTGGTTCCTTGAAACTGGGATCTGTCTCCCCAGCCTAATGAGTAGCCCAGATTCTATCTGTTTCCACCATGCAACTCTCTCTTGGAAATTTTCTTCAGGGTTTGCATGAGGGCATCTCAGGGCTGTGTGGCTTGTTTCCCATCTTTCAGGGACAGCAGTCCTTTGCTGTCTCATGCCCAGTGTCTTGAAAACCATTTTACATGCATTTGGTCCAGCTTTTTTTTTTTTTTAAGACGGAGGTCTCACTCTGGCTCAGGCTGGTCTCGAACCTCTGAGCTCAGGGCAATCTATCCACCTCAGCTTCCCAGAGTGCTAGGATTAGAGGCGTGAACCACCACGCCTGGCTTTGGTCCAGTTTTTGATTGTTTTAGCAGGGAGGGTAAATCTCAGTGGAAGCAGAATTTGGGGCATTCGAAACCTAAAAGTGGAAAGTTTGCTTTTTTTCTTCCGGTTTCTCCATGATCCCATCCCTTTCAGGCAATATCAGCCTAAAATTTCGTGGTCCCAAAAGCCAAAGGTCACAGGTTGAAGTCATGGCAAGAAAAACACAAACAAAAATAAATATGGCTTAACCACGTCTCTCTCATTCTGCCAAATTGTGACTCATACATTTCCTTTCACCTTCATCAAGTTTTATTGTCTTAACCCAGGAAGCGATACAGAATGTTCTGTTGGTATCTGAACCCTTCTTATTCTTGGTTTTTATTTTGTGGGGGAAATTGCCCAACTGCTCAGAGGTTGTAAGTCCCCTGAGAAGCCAAAATTGTCCAATTTCAGAAGCTTTAAAAGCAGCCTAAGGAGAGTCTGGTGCTCCCAACAGCTTTCTCCCCAGGATGGCTGAGATCCATACATTCTTGCTCCCGTGCTGACAGAGCTTCCATTCACTCACGTGCAGAGGTCTCTACAACCAAACACCCATCTCTGCAGTACCATGCGTCCTTTGCCAACGTCCCTCCCTGGTGCAAGGTGAGAAAAACCCAGGCCTGCTCACCGCAGGGTCAGCGTCAATCCTGGGGAAAGTGGAGACGAGAACTCTTGGTGTTTATACTCCTTTCAGCATCTCTGCCGCTTCTAACTACAGTAGAACTTCCATAGCTGACCACACCGTTTCACTGACCACCTCTTGAAGTTGACCTAATTTTTCATAGACCGGACATGGGCCACATGTATAAAGCCTAGCTGCTTATGTTGACCACCTCTGTATGTTGACCAGGTTTTTTTATTTTTTTTTATTGTTGGGGATTCATTGAGGGTACAAGAAACTAGGTTACACTGATTGCATTTGTTGGGTAAAGTCCCTCTTACAATTGTGTTTTGCCCCCAAAAGGTTTGGCACACACCAAGACCCCACCCCCCTCGCTCCTTCCCTCTCTCTGCTCTTCCTTTCCCCACCCCTCCCTCATTCTTTCTCTTCTCTCCCCTTCCCCCACCCCCACCGTGTCATTAATTATCATTAACTGTCCTCATATCAAAATTGAGTACATGGGATTCATGCTTCTCCATTCTTGTGATGTTTTACTAAGAATAATGTGTTCCACTTCCATCCAGGTTAATACAAAGGCTGTAAAGTCTCCATTTTTCATGGCTGAATAGTATTCCATGGTGTACATATACCATAGCTTGGTAATCCATTCCTGGGTTGGTGGGCATTTAGGCTGTTTCCACATTTTGGCGATTGTAAATTGAGCTGCAATAAATATTCTAGTGCAAGTGTCCTTACGAGAAAAGGATTTTTTTCCTTCTGGGTAGATGCCCAGTAATGGGATTGCAGGATCAAACCGGAGGTCTGCTTGAGTTCTTTGAGAGTTCTCCATACTTCCTTCCAAAAAGGTTGTATCAGTTTGCAGTCCCACCAGCAGTGTAAAAGTGTTCCCTTCTCTCTACGTTGTTGACCAGATTTTTACAGTCCCTTCGGTGATCAACTTACAGAGGTTCTATTGTAGTCTGTAGTGTTGAACTGACCTGCCAAGGAATGTCTCAGCTGCCTTAAATTCAGGTTGTAGAAAAATGAGTTGTCAATATTCACTGAGATACACCGAATAGTCATTGCGATTGATCTCCAAATGGCTAAGAGTTAAAATGTAATATCCGGCTTGGAGCCTGTGGCTCAAGCAGCTAAGGCGCCAACCACATACACCTGAGCTGGCAGGTTCGAATCCAGCCTGGACCCGTCAAACAACAATGATGGCTCAAAAAAATAAAAAATAAAACACTGGAAACTGGATTGTTGACAGTCAAAGAAAAAAAAAGTAATATCCATCTGAAGACAATCATCATCACCACAGAAAGAACTCGTGGGATATAAGACTGAATCTGACATCTTGTAAAGAATTCATTTTTTTTTGCCGTTGAAGTGGAAAACATGCCTTTATTGTATAGGCTTCCAACATGGCCATATAAAAATTCTTGGCATCTTGGTTAAACATGTATATATTTCCTACATAATTACAGTTGTATATAGCATAATTTAGCTTTTGAGAATACATTTTTAAAAATTCAATAAGTGTTTTATTTCTGAGTAATGCTATACAGGATTCAGCAATGTCTAATTTAGGCAAAACAGTACCTAATTTAGGTACAACGGTAAAAATTGAAAGTGAGTAATTGAGCTTGCAATGAAGGATATTTCCGTCTCAGCCTTTTATACTATAATAACTCAGTGCTTTTTTTCCTTTTTTTTGGTGATGGAATTTTAAAGTAAGTTCACCCCAGTCTCCAGATTCCTGTATCTTACAAGGCAAGGGAGCAGAATATAAAAATGAGATAAATACTATTATTATGACTAATAGCTCAGTTTGTTAGCTGCTTCCATAAAGCAAAACTTTATAAGAAAAATAGTGTATCAGAGGGTGGGGTGCAGTGACTCACGCCTATAATCCTGGCACTCTGGGAGGCTGAGGTGGGTGGATTGCTTCAGCTCAGGAGTTTGAGACCAGCCTGAACAAGAGCAAGACCCCATCTCCAATAAAGTGGCCAAGCATTGTAGTGGTGCCTGTCGTCCCAGCTACTCTGGAGGCTGAGGCAAGAGGATTGCTTGAGCCCAAGAGTCTGAGGTTGCTGTGAGCTATGATGCTACGGGCACTGTACCCAGGGTGACAAAATGAGGCTCTGTCTCAAAAAAAAGGAAAGAAAAAGAAAATAATGTACTAGAAAGTACTCCTTTAAAGCCTTTTAAATGATATGCTTACAAAATGACAGATGTGGTTGAAAAAATCCTCAATGAAGACAATGCAATAGACCAGTGTCCCATGAGTAAAGCTGAGCATGGCAGAGGCAGGCTGACTAGATTCCATGGAGATTGTACTCTGAAATTGGTACCAGAGTAGTCTCTAAACATCTTTAATGATCCAAAAATTCTACTTTATCAGCTATTTTAAAAATTCAGAGAAAATTCCTTTGGTTCTGACATTGACTACAGTACCACCTCTTTCATTTTCAAGGAGGGTCTTATTGTATTGTCCATCACAAAATCCAGGAACGGTTTCGGGGAGGTTGTCAGGAATGGTGAAGAAGTCACAGTGCTCATTACGGTCACCCGCGTGACATTCAGTAAATGGAGAGGCCCATATAGAGTCTGTTTCATGTCCCTTAGAGAACATATAAGGATCAGCTATAAGATGTCCAGAAACTGGGTGCAAACCTAGACCAGGTAAGGCTGCTACTAATATGTAAACTAAAGATTTAGTGTCCCCAAAGTAGTAAATTACAGTGTCACAAGTGATCTGGACCACAGTATTGATAATTTCCAGATAATGAATTAGTTTGGGATTGATGAATAAATGTCGAAAGGAGTAAAAGAGAGTCTGAAGAATAACCCATATTAACTTTCTGAAAATGGTACAGACGAACCAGCCCTCCAAACCAGAAGGGATATCCCCGTTGATGCCATCACTGCCGAGGTATCCGTGATGATCCATGTGACCCCCTCCTAATGGAAATGGAATATGGAACTACAAGAGGAAGATTAGGAAACATTTTCAACCAGCAATTCCACACAGTTTTTAGTGGCCAAAGGTGCTATTTTGGGGAGCCTTATAGCAGCCAGAATCATCAAGTGGTTAATGCAACTACAAAAGGCATTTGCCCAAAATATGCCCCATCTCTAGCCCAAGTCTTTTACTAAGTCAAATGCAACCAACTGGACGAGAACCTCATAATTATGATTCCTACCAAGTTGGGATCAGGTTCCACCCAGGTTTTTGTCTCTGGGTACTTGCCTGGAATCTCCTTGTGCCCATTGTCATGGGCTGGTGGATGTAGAGCCGAGAGAAGTCAAAGTCTTTCCTGTGGTTTCCCTGGGGCTGACAGCACACAGCGTCTGATAATATTAACATGTTGGTTAGATAATGTCATGAGTTCTGTTAAACGTAAGCACTCGTTTTCCAATCCAATACCCACGTGTACAATTTCCCTGTACACTTTTTAGCTGGTGATCCTGATCCAGGCTTTAACCAGAGGGATCAGTAGGACCGTTGCTGAAATGCCAGATTTCATGCCTGTTTCTACCTTGCACTTTTTGGACACCCACAAAACCTTGACAGCCCAGATGTTTTGGAAGTAAAGTCCGGATCATGTTCCTTCAGCTGCTGAATCATTTGCATCACACCACCATTCTAAAAACCTTAAGCTGACTCTTTCAGGATCTGCCCCAACACAGACTGTTTTTGTCTTGGGAACAGAAAGGAGAGAGACGCCTGCTAAACATCATCTGTTTCTCTTTGTGAGGTTCATTTGAGGAAAAACACTAAATTACTCTGCTTCTATCCCTGGTCATGACAATGTCTGAAAGTCCCAGAACAAACAGAACTTTCCAGGTAATGAGTTCAGATTTTTTTTCATCCTGGTGAGAATTAGCTTAGGTAATGTGTGATGGTGGCAGCATGGACGTGTGTGCAAAAGACACGTGTGTGCTCTGATGGACACATCCAGCTCTGCTGGGCATTTGCAGACATGTTCTGGTGACATTTCACTCCCCAAAGAGATTTTATTTGGTTTAAAGTATACTTAGTAGTGAAATGAACTATACGCCTACAGATCAAAACAACTCTTTTGATAATCTGAATAAATTATAGAATAAGAATGTTATTTCTATCAAAATACCTGAGGGGAACAAAAAGAAAAATCAAACGGTATTCCTCAATAAATATTTTAAAGGGAAATAAGTGGATCAACCTCTGAAAGTCAAACGCGTCTTGCTGTGCTGTAATCCGTGCTGTAATCCTGTTGTTCCCCACCAGGCTGCAGTTGAACGACAACCTTGGGTCACGACTTTTGTTCTCCACGTCAGAGCTGTCAGAAAGCTCCTCCCCAGGCAGAGGATTTTGTTGTGTTCTCATGAGAACAGGATTCCTACAGAGATCCAAATGACTAATGTGTTAGTCTGCTGGGGCGGCCATAACAAAGTACAGAGCCCGGGTGGCTCAAGCAACAGAAATTCATTATCTCACCATCTGGAGGCTGGAAGTCCAAGTTCAAGGTGTGGACAGAGCAGGTGCCTGCGGCCTCTCTCCTTGGCTGTTAGACGGCCACCTTCTCCCTGTCCCCTCACGCATTGGCTCATCCCTCTGTGCCTGGCTGTGTCCTCATCTCTTTCCTTTATTAGAACATCAATCGTGTTGGACTAGAACCCGCTCATATGAACTTGTTTTAATTTAATTACCTTTTAAAGGCCCTGTCTCCAAATACTGTCACATTCTGGGGTCCTGGGATTAGGATTTCAACACAGGAATTTTTTTTGGTGGGGAACACATTCAGACTATGACAACCATGTCTGGCCCAAGCAAAAGGCCATTGGAGCTGTGTTTGGAACTTTCCCAAATGCTCTGTGCTTGAGTCTGAATCTTCCCGAGAAGGGCCCCTGCTTTGTTTATAGGTGGAATGGATTGTTTTTGGATTTATTTAACCAAGAGTCTACAACTCCTTACTTGCAGGGGTAAACATAGGAATCAGGAAGGAGGCTGAGCCGGCCCCATCATCACGGTCACTGGAGCAGATGACACGGGCATCCTACCCGCCTCTTTTCTAGAGTTTGCGCGGATGACGTCTATTAAGATGACCTTTATGAAGTCCGTTGCTTTTAGGTTGATGACTTCCCTGGAAAAATTCTGTGAACGTGACAATGAGTATGAAGATGAGGTGGAATACCCAGTCTGATAAAGAAGGAGAATGTCAGAGGTGACCTTAATTCTGGGACTGAGACATTTTTCAGGGAGTTATCTGATGCTTTACCAATTAAGACAGATGAGGGAGAAGGGAAAAATCTTCCTTAAAGAGAATTACAGATGTAGATTCTCCAGCTCCCAGATAGTGTGCCCATGTCTTATTTTGCCTGAATCAAAGATAATTTATCGTATATGTTGTAGCACAGGACATTTTTGAAGTTTTACCACCTTAAGAAATTTGACATCCTAGAATCAGATGCAGGTGTGGACAGAAATTTCTTGCTGATGCAAGTTTGTGAGTTTTAAGCTAGGCTCTTTTTTTTTTACGGTTTTTGGCTGGGGCTGGGTTTGAACTTGCCACCTTCGGCATATGGAGCTGGTGCCCTACTCCTTTGAGTCACAGGCGTTGCCTAAGCGATAGGCTCTTAAGGGTAGGCCTGAGTTTGCTTTTTTCTGGTGGCACTATAATCCCCGAATACAGTATTACTATTTCAATATGTAGGCAATAAAAATTATTAATGAGATATTTTACACTTTTTTCATAACTAGTCTTTGAAATCTGGTGTTTATTTTACTCTTAGAGTACATCTAACTTCAGACTAGCCACATTTCTGGTGCTCAACCACCAAGCGAATTGAACAGCATAGTTCTAGACATAATTCCCCAGCCTTCCTTATTTGTTTTCTTCCTTACCCTTGAGGGTTTGTTTTTCAATTTAATGGGAGCTCCCTTGTAAACAGCACTTCTAATCTGATCTTTGCTGGTACTGTTTCCTTCTGAGTAATTAAGTGACTCTGATGGATCATTTAAACTCTTACTCGAAATTTTCATGCTATATTAAAGAAGGTGCCAAGAAGTGTACACACATTTAAAGAAAGGAAAAACTATTAAAATTGTAACATTCAAGTCAAGTTTGACTCTTGCAATTACAAGGGATACATGATACAATATACAAGACAGCAAACATTATTGGTTATACAGTTATTGAGTAATTTTAATACCGTTTTTTGTTAATTAAACTGTGTATACATATTTTGGCACCCTCCATATTTTCTTATCTCTGTTTTTGAATCAGGCATTTTTAGCTATGTTCAATTCTTCTTTGTAATACCTGCTGAATATCACAAATAAAAACTGACATACACTAACACTGCCCACCTGTGAAGTCATTTTTCTTAGAGCTGCAGGCTTGAGTGGGTACATGGTCAATCTTTCAAGTTATTACAGGTGACAGTTTTACCAAATAATTTGCCAAATGTTGGTCTGCCTTACAAAATCCATTTCTCACAGCTTGCCCCTCAACTGCCAACCTATGGTCACATGTTTTTGATTTTATCATGGCAGCACCTCGCTTTAAAATATTAATTGCTGGGGCCAGGCGTAGTGGCTCATACCTGTAATCCTAGCACTCTGGGAGGCCGAGGTGGGTGGATTGCTTGAGCTCAGTAGTTCGAGACCAGTCTGAGCAAGAGTGAGACCCTGTCTCTACCAAAAACAGAAAAACTAACTGGGCATAGGGGTGGGTGCCTGTAGTCTCAGCTACTTGGGAGGCTGAGGCAAGAGGCTTGCTTGAGCCCAAGAGTTGGAGGTTGCTGTGAGATATGATGCCACGGCACTCTACCCCGGGTGACAAAGTGAGACTCAGTCTCAAAAAAACAAAACAAAACAAAACCTAATATAAATGCCCCCAAATATTAATCTCTGATTAAGAATAATGCTAGCTGCTATAACAAATAAACCCTCAAATTTCCATAGTTTTACTAAATTGGAGTTTATTTCTTGATTGTGTAACAATCCAGTTTTGGGGCTCAGGTTCCTCCTGTGGTTGTGTGATCCTCTAGAATCCCCTAGGGCAGCAGTTCTCAACCTGTGGGTCATGACCCCTTTGGGGGTCTAACGACCTTTTCACAGGGGTTGCCTAAGACCAGCCTACATATCTGATATTTACGTTGCTGTGATTCATAACAGTAGCAAAATTACAGTTATGAAGTAGCAATGAAAATAATCTTATGGTTGGGGGTCACCACACCATGAGGACTGTATTAAAGGGTCATGGCATTAAGAAGGTTGAAAACCACTGCCCTAAGGTCTTACAGTCTTCTGTATTGGTCAGTGAAAGGGAAAGAGTATAGAAAGATCAGTACTCATTGAGTGTAAGTGGCTTTGTTAGAGGCTTCTGAGTGGAGGTGTTTGAAGGCTCTTGGTGATCATCAGGAGATAAAAATTTCAGGACACACCATGTAAGACAAAGCGACAGTCTTTTTAATCAAAAGATTGAAAGTCTCTGAAGACCAAGAGAGCGGTAGGCTCGTAAAGAGCAGCTGAACCATGAGGAAGTGGTTTTTGGCCTTTTGAAGTCTTACTAATTGAAGGGAGGAATATTCAAGGCTAAAGGGGTAGCTTTCACTAAGAAATTGGATTTTTGTCCTAAAATTGGGTTTTGTCCCATTTTCATATTTTATATTTTTTGTTTTAGAACTGTCATGGTCATTTGAAGGGCAGAGAAATTTTAAAACCAGAATGTAAATGATATTGTAACTAGCCAAAGTTCAAGTAAGGTGGCAGAGACAGCTGACGAGCCAGCTGAAGCCAGTTGCTGCCTGTGGCTTTCAGCCCCCCATCCCCAGGTAGCTTTTGCCTGATGGCTGTTTACTCTAATGCCTGCACCCACTCTGCAAGCCACGTCCCTGGTCTCAGCCCAGTCTCCTGGTTCAACAGGTTGGGATCGCACATATCACTTCTGCTCACACTTCAATGATTAGGACACAGTCCTCCTGCCACACAGACCACAAAGTAGGCTGGGAAATATAATCTATGTGCCCAGGAAGAGGAGTGGAGACTTTGTCAAGCAATAGATATTCCTACCATAGTGTTTGTATGATATTGGCCTCTGCCTTTCCTTTTTCATACATTCTTTGGTGTTTGATAATGAAGTTACAGTAAGTTATGATAATTATAAAAAAGTTAGAAGTGGGTGGCACCTGTGGCTCAAGGAGTAGGGCACCGGCCCCATGTACCAGAGGTGGTGGGTTCAAACCCGGCCCCGGCCAAAAACTGCAAAAAAAAAAAAAAAAAAAAAGATAGAAGTTGGAATATTTCTTTTTCTCTTTCTTGGATGTGTTCAGGCAAGACTGAAATGTTTCCATTTCTGAAATGATCAGTAGATTTATTTCCATTGAAATTGTCTGACTCCTTCTTCACGGAAAGACTTTTTAACTCTCGATTCAGTTTGTTAACTGGTTGTGGGATGATTCAGGTTTTCTATCTCTTATCAATTTTGGTAGGCTTCAATTTTTAAAGGAATTGGTCTATTTTAACTACATTTTCTAATTCGGTCCATTTGTTTATAATACATCCCCATCTTTTTTCTGGCAGTTGTGTTCCTTTTTTTCATTGCTTGTATTATTTATCTAGCTTTCTTAGGCAGTTTCTTGGGGATGTTTTCCAGCAAAACAAGAGGATAAACCAGGGAAAAGGAAAACCTGGAGCTCGTGGAGTCCAGCCCTAGATGGGAAGGCAGGAAAGTTGGGAGAGAAAGCTGTGTGATAGAGTTTGAAAACCCCAGGCCCCAAGAGAAAAGAGGACCAAGAACACAATGGAAAGTAAGACTAAAAATTGGGGGGAAACTGGGACTAGAAGGGCAAATAACTAAAGAAAAAAAGGAAAAGCGAGTAGAAATTACAAGCAAAAAAAAAACTGAGCAAGAAATTTTTAAGACACATACACATGTGGCATTTTTAAAGAAGCATTTTAAGGTGGCATTTTAAGGAGCCAGCTTCAAAATAGGGAATCTATTTGTCCTTGATGTTAGACATATTCTCTTTACAGTGGCCTAGGGTTGTGAAATTGAATCCATTGAGAAATAAATGTAATTCTAACATTTATTCCAGGCCAGCATGGAGGAATATTTGCACAATCACAGTAACAAAGTGCTTCTTTATTGGTTTCAACTTTAAAGTGAGCACATGAACGAGAAACACTTAGCTGAAGGACAGAGGCAAGATCTGATAAGCCTTGAAAATATAAAAAGTGAGCACACAGCTATCATCGTAACACACATCTTTATACATACATCTAATCATTGCCTTAGGATAAATTGTTGCCATAGGAAGAGCAGCTGCAAAGCTGAGTGTGCCCATTTATAAATAATATACTGCTAAAACCCCCTCTCGAAAAGTGTAGCATGTTGGCGGCGCCTGTGACTCAGAAAGTAGGGCGCTGGCCCCACATATGGAGGGTGGCGGGTTTGAACCCGGCCTCAGCCAAACTGCAACAAAAAATAGCTGGGTGTTGTGGTGGGCGCCTGTAACCCCAGCTACTTGAAGGCTGAGGCAAGAGAATCGCCTAAGCTCAAGAGCTGGAGGTTGCTGTGAGCTGTGACGCCACGGCACTCTACCGAGGGTGACAAAATAAGACTCTGTCTTTAAAAAAAAAAAAAAGTGTAGCAGGTTGAACTCTCCCAATAGCACTTCCCAGCTCCCATTTGCTTCAGTTCTTCCATGAAATCTCGAAGCTCCTGATCTAGGTATGAAATCCTTCTCCACCTTCCAGTCCTGCCGTGGATATTTCCCCCTATATTAATACCTGTTGGATCATTTCAAAAGATTTTTGCATCAGAGAGGTTATAAATCATGTGCCCTCAAATTACCAGTTGAAAGCCACGAGTCATAGCCAGATTTAAAAATATACCAATATTTTCATTTTCTTCCTGACGGCATAGGTAATGCATACTCTTTGTAGAAACAGTGGGAAGCAGAGAGAAAACATGAAGTGTTATGTTATGTTAGCTTTTGAAAAGGCCTAGAGGTATGAGATTACTGGCCAGGGAATGGCCTTGTGGTGTCTCATCTGCTAGGACTGAGAAGCAGAAAAGAAATGACCCCTTTTTCCTTATTTGTCAAGTGTATTAAGCGACAAGGGTCATCTGGGTTTGCTTTGTAAGTTTCCCACAGGAAGCAGCATGGCTTTAGTGGGCATTTTTATATTGTTTTTGATCCTCTTAAATTTCACTTTCTTTGGCATCTTTCTTTAGCCTCCTGCAAATAAGCAAGTCTGTCGAGAGCCCAGAACCCCCACCCACCATGCCTGTTCCTTTATGAGATTGCTCTGCAGGTTGATTTAGAACCTCTTAATGACTTAGAAATCTATATGAAATGTATTTTGTATCAGTCTGTGCTACTGGATTGCCTCCAGCATGGGGGGAAAACAGGGAGCTCTTCAGAGCTGTTCAGATCCAGGCTTGGTTGATAAACACCAGATGTCACTAGGGGCTCCTTGGAAGTCTGGCTGAACTTAATCCAAACTCCTTTCCATGGCCTGGGACATTAAGCTTCCTGGCTTTTCTTGTGTCTTTCTCCTGCGTTCCTCCTGCCATGCCAGGGGCCCTAGTCACAGGTACCTGGTGAATTTTGGGACTGAAGAGTCACAGGTGGCATCTGAGATAGATGCTTCCGCTCTCTCACACAGGTGACCCCCCATCTGCAGGGCTTGGAAAGGCGTCCCCTCACTGAGGCTCCCACAAGGTCTCTCGGGAGGAACAGGCCCTCCTAGTACCACACCGCCTATCCCAGGCCCACGGAGAGCCCAGTGGATGGAAATGTCTCCGTCTTGTTATTGTACTTTATCACTGGAAATCGAGAGTTTTCCTGTGTGATGATTTGTAGTGTGACACCTTGGCTAGGGCACAGCACCCAGTTATTTCATCGAACACGAAGTTAGGCATTGCCAGGAGGTGGGGGTTATGTAGCTTTGGCTAACATCTACATACAGTCTGTTGACTTTAAGTGAAGGACATGACTTTTGCATCAGAGGAAATGGGTGGGCCTCATCCAATCAGCTGAAGGCCTTATAATCAGAAACTGAGGTTCCTTAGAGAAGAAGAAATTCTGCCTCAAGACTGCGGATCCACTCCTGCCTGAGTTTCCAGGTGGCTGGCCTGTTTTATGGATTTTGAACTTGCCAGCCCCACAGTCTTGTGAAATAAATCCTTAAAATAAATTTCACACACACGCGTGCGCACACACACACACACACACACACACACACACACGTATATAACCTATTGGTTCCGTTCATACATGTATACACAGGTTGAACATCCGTAATCCAAATATCTAAAATCAGAAATGCTCCAAAACCTGAAACATTTTGAGCAATGACGTGATGCCACGAGTGGAAAATTCCACACCTGATGTCAAGTGCTTGGCGCAGTCAAAACACAGGTGCACAGCACAGTTGATTGAGTGTCCCCAAGGGAAAAAAGACCAGCTCAGCTACCATCTAATTTTTCCAAAACCACCTGGATTCTTCCATGTAAACGTGTCCAGAAAGGGTGATAAAGTAGCACGTGGGCAGGATGGACAACTAAAATTACAAAAAATATAGTACAAAGTTGCCTTTGGACGATGTGCATAAGGTGTATATGAAACATTAATGAATTTTATGTTTAGTCTTGGTTCACATCCCCAAGATAACACAGAATGAATATGCAAATATTCCAAAATCCAAATCACTCCAAGTTCTGAAACACTGCTGGTCCCAAGCATTTCCGATAAGAGATACTAATGGGTTTTAGGTGTGTGCATGTGTGTCTGTGTGTGTCTACCTCCTATGAGTTTCTGTTTCTCTGGAAAACTCTGACTTAGATACTCTGTGTATTTGTTTTAATTATACATATGAGGCATGTTTATTAGAGAAAATCAGAAATTGCAAATAAACTAAAAGAAAAATCTCGAGCAATTTCATCACTACGAAATGTTTCTATTAACCCTTCAAGAAGTGTGTGTAGGTATACTTATTCTTAAAAAGGTATGTTTTACATATTTTTAATAAGCAGATTTTCTACTTAATAGGTTATGAGTAGTTATATCAGCAGGTACAGACCTGCATAATTTTAAATGACTGACAAACATTACATTTTGGGGACGTTGGAAAATTACATTGTTTCTGTATTTTTACTCACAAACAATGCTATTGTAAGGAATATTCTTGCGTGTATGTTTGTGCCTCTATCTATTATTTGTTCAGGGTAAATTCTGCCTCCCTTTTACACTCCCATGTTCTCTTGCACACAAAAGAGGATATTTTCTATGAAACTAATTTCACTGGGCTGTTGAGCTCTATAAGTGGGATTCATGGATGGCTAAAGTGAAACCCTGTAAGGATCTAATCAAATCTCATCATTTTGCAGATAAATGAAAGCCAAGAGAGGGGGAGTAATTTTCCTAACTTTGCACAGCCAGTTGCTAGCAGATCAAGCTCAGAACCCTGCATTCATGGCTGTGCTTCCAGATGAGTAGACCCCACTCTGTTTACTTGCTGAATTCTATCTCAGAAAATCCCTATACCCCGCCCAGGTCATTACCTTCAGGGTTGTGAAAGTCAACATTCGGAGTAAATACCTATTGCCTTTTGCTGCTCCAAAGCTGACCCAGTGATGGATGAAAGAGAAAAATTGGAGTCTTCAATTTCTTTTTCTCTTTGGTTTTTGATTAGGTGAGCTATTCTGAAAGCAAGATGGATGACTGCTGCTGAGCCAATGCTTAGAGAAATGGAACTGAGAAATACTAGTAATTATTCATGGCAACAAAATGTCTCTTTCATTAGAAAAAAAAAGTTTTTGCATTATGGAAAGAATAGATGGCTTTTAAAGCTGGACATCTTGAACAGTAGGAAGAAAATAAGTTCTGTGCAGTCACTTGTATTGCTTAAAGATGGCTCAATAAATAACACTTTATTGAAAGTTAATCAGACCCTTTACTTTGAAAAATTGCTAATTACGTTCCTTGCATCAAACTCTATTCAAGCAACGATTATACTTTGACTAGATGTCTTACAGTGGTGCATAGAGTGAATCTCAGTCCTTGCTCTGAGTTGCCAAATAACAGAAGAATGATAGAACTTGTAGTTAGGGACAACAAACAAGACGATGACACGGTGTAGACCGTAGACTAGTCTGTCTTGCTGCAAGGACAGCAGTGGGGACATGGGTGTTACCCTGCACCTCGGGTCTTACTGACAGACATGGCCAGTTAGACTAGGAACAATAACCACAAAGAAAAAATGGACTCAACAACAAAAAGACAAACAATCCAGTTAAAAAATGGCAAAAGACTTGAACAGACATTTTCCCAATGAAGTCAGTGATAAGCACAGGAAAGGACACTCAGCGTCATTAGTCCTTAGAAAAATACAGATCAAACCCAAAATGAGATGCCATTTTATACCCACTGAGACAGCTGTAGAAACTGTCAGAATAATAAAGAAAATTAACAAGTATTGGTGGGAGTGTAAAATGGTACAGTCTCTGTGGAAAACAGTTTGGTGATTTCTCAAAAAGCTGTACACAGAGGTACCATAAACCCCAGCAATTCCACTTCTACATACAGACCCAAAAGAACTGAAATGACAGATTCAAGCAGATATTTAGGCACCAATGTTCACTGCAGCATTGTTCTCAGTAGTTAAAGGTTTGACAACCCAACTGCCCATCAAAAGACAAATGGTTAGGGCGCGCCTGTGGCTCAAAGGAGTAGGGCGCTGGCCCCATATGCCAGAGGTGGTGGGTTCAAACCCAGTCCTTGCCAAAAACTGCCAAAAAAGAAAAAAAAAAGACAAATGGATAAACTAATGTAGTATGCCCAGACAAGGAATATTATTCAGCCTTAAAAGGGACTAAAATACTGATTCATGCTACAGTATAGATGAAAATTAGACATGTATTATGCTAAGTAAAAGAAGCTGGTAGCAAGGAATACATATGATTCAATTTATATGAAATGTCCAGAATAATCAAATCTATAGAGACAGAAAGATCAGTGATTGCTTAGGGAGGATAGGGGAACAAGTTAGTGATGAAAATCTTTAAAAATTGATTGTGGTGTGGTTGCACAACATACTAAAAACCATTGATGTGTACACTTTAAATGGGTGAGTTATGTGGAATCTGAATTACATCCTATTAAAGCTGTCTTTTAAAAATGAAGATAAAATTAGTATAAATACATGGATAGCTTACATCCCTGATTCAGAGGAGTTGAACAAATTTGGGATGACCATTGATGAGGAATTCAATGTCTCATTTCACAAGCGTAAACAATGACAGAATACTCCAAGAAAACAGAACAACAAAAAGTTATGTATCTGTGCACAGCCATCATCCCAGAAACACACCAGCTGGCATTGCATTGCAATGCAATTAGTTTGCTCACTGATACTATTACCATGATAGTGATGAGGAAAACCAAAATTATTTTCTAATAATTGGCTAAAAGTGAGTATCCAGAAGAACTTTTTCAGGTCTTTTTCTGAATACATGTGTACCAACGAGTGTGTATCTATGTGTATTATGCATGTACTTTACGTGTAACCTGAGCTGCATACAACCATGTACAAACGTGTTTGCTTCTGTGTCTGGTTTATTTGCTCACAAGCATGGGTCTCTGCAAATTGCTGGCCAGGCCCTTTCTCGTCCTTCAGGGCTGCACCTGTTCTTGTCACTGGCCCTTGACCATGTGAATGGTCTGCGCCAGACCCTGTTGAGATGTGCTACTCCCCAGGTGACTCACAGATGGCTCCTCAGGAGTGCAGAGGCCCCGGTCCTGGGCGTCCATCAAGGCACGGAGCCTTCTTATGCTCAGCATCTAATTCCGTCTGGGTTTCATCTTCTATTCCTTAATGGTTTTCACAGTCTGGCCAATCCACTTGTTAATTCAACCAAAAAATCTGGTGATAAAAGTTTACATCCTGAGACTAAGAACGAAGCCTCTTAGAATGAAGGAAGAAGGAGGGAAAAATATAAGAAGAAAACCAATTTTTCTACAAACACGGTGCTACATGTTGATGGTCTGGTTAAAGTGCCAGGGCAGAACACACACACACACACAGACATGCACAGACACACACACACACACACACACACACACACCCACGCTCCAACAGGTCCAAAGACACAGTCAAGACCCAGCCTACTTTGTGTGAAGAGCAGTTTCGTTGTCCTTTGAGGAATTCCTCTGTTCTCTTGTGGAGATGCGCAATCCACATTGTTGTTGGAAATGCCCAAGACAGCTCAGAAACACCCATTCTTCTAAACCTGGCGATGTCACTCCTATTAAATATGGGAAGGCACACAGAACTCGGCATCAGCCCCCTTCATGCTCCCTTAGCCAGTGGGCTTTTTTTTCCCAACGTGACCTTGAGTGTTAATGTAGTCTTAAAATCTTTCCCCTTATGGCTTTCAGAAGAGATTTTATTTTTTATTTTATCATTTTTTGAGAAAGTGTCTCCCTCTGTTGCCCTGGTGCAGTGGAGCCACTATAGCTCACTGTAACCTTGGACTTTCAGTTCAAGTGATCCTCCTGCCTCAGCTTCCCGAGTAGCCGGGATTACAGGTATGTGCCACCATGCCTGGCTGACTTTTCTATTTTTTGTAGAGACAGCATCTCACTATGTTACCCAGGGTGGTCTTGAACTCCTGACCTGAAGCAATCCACCCATCTCAGCCTCCCAGAGTGCTGGGATTACAGCATGAGCCTCTGCAACCAGCCTCGATTTAAGTTTTTAGAGCAGCATTAGGTTTGCAGAAAATCCTGAAAGTTTCCATACGGTCTCTGCCCCAAATATGCGGCAGCCTCCCCCGTTATCAATGCCCCACACCAGAGCGGAGCAGTTGTTACAATTAGTGAATCTACATCGACACGTCATTGTCACCAGAGTCCATCCTTTACATTATGGCTCAAGCTTGCGTTTCACATTCTGGACAGATGTCTGCTGACACGTGTCCCCCACTACGACATTATATACAGCAGTTTCACTGCCCTAAGAGTCCTTTGTGCTCTGTCTCCTTCATCTCTGCCTCAGTCTCAACCCTGGGCAACTGCTGCTTTTTTTACTGCTTCTAGAGTTTCGCCTTTTCCATATTGTCATAGAGCTGGAGTGAGACTGTCTGTAGGCTTCTGATGGGCTCCTTTCACTCAGCAGTATACATTTCAGTTTCTCCTATGTTTCTCCATGGCTCGATAGATCATTTCTTTTTAGCACTGAATAATACTTCCTTGTTGGATATACCACAGTTTATTAAACTCATCCACTTGCTGAAGAACGTCTTGGTAGCTTTCAAGTCTTGGCAACTGTCATAAGCATTCACGTGGAGATATTCGTATAGACCCAAGTTGTCATCTCATTTAGGTAAATACCAAGAAGTGCACGTGCATGGGGGCACGGTCAGGGCGTGTATAGTTTTTGCATTCCCACCAGCAATGATCGAGCATTCTGGCTTCTCCCCATTCCGGCTGCTCCCCATCCTCCTTGGCATGTAGCGCTGTCAACATCCTGGATTTTGGCCCTTCCAGTAGATGTGTATCTCAATGTTGTGTTCATTTTCAATCCTATAAGCACCTGTTTCAGTGAACATCTTTCCATGCACTTACTTGCCATCTGTTTATCTTCTTTGCTGAGATGTGTCCATTCAGTTCTTTGGCCCATTTAAATTGATATCAGGCATGTTCATTTTCTTATTGTGCTGTAAGAATTTTTTGTATGTTTTGGCTGTCAGCCCTGTATCAGTTATGCCTTTTGCAAACATTTTCTTCCAGTCTGTGGCTTGTCTTCTCATTCCCTTGACAGTGTCTTTGGCCAAGCAAAAGGTTTTAATGTTCAAGTTTGTCCTGTTGATTTCTTGTCTAGTGGATCACGCCTTTGGAATTTCACCTGAAAAGTCATTGCCACACTCATGATCATATGAATTTTCTCCTTTGTCATCTTCTAGGAGTTTTATGGGGGCCTATGATCCATTTTGAGTTAGTTTTTGTGAAGGGCGTAAGGTCTATGGTTCTAGATTCTTCTTCTTTTTTTTTGGCATGTGGGCTGCTGGGCATTTGGTGGGGTGTGGACTGCTGGGCACTTTTAGAAAAAAGTCATATGTCTTAAAAGATTGTTGTCACTTTAAAGAAAAGGTTCATATGTCTTAGGAAGACTTCTCCTGTTTGTGGGCCTTTTCAAAGTTAACACCATTTGAAATTGTTCTTAAACAGTTTCAAACCCTGTTAGAGAAAGGCTTCTTCGGAGTCTCAGAAGGGGGCATGAACTTCTCGCTCACCATTTAGAAACAGCATGGGCCTCCGCCAAGCACAGATCTGTTCTCTTGTTGATCTAATTTTCTTTTCTTTTTCAACTTGGTTAGTAGCCAGACCAAGCCTGTCATTTATCAGTGACAGCCAGTTTCAGGTAAACAATGAGTTGGGGAAAAGGTTATAGCCGCTTGCTTTAGCCAGCAGCCATTGTATGGGGCCAAGATCCAGAGACAGATCCTAAATTGTCTCTGCAAGCAAAAACACAAAGCAGAAGCACCAAGCGGGCAGGAGGGGGTATTGGTGATTCAGGGCTTTATGGCTCCTTGCCTGTGAGTCATCACACAAGCAATTTTCTCCCAGGAGTGGTGAGGACTGTGCAGAAATTGGGCCTGATAAGTGGAGCTGAGGCTAATTCTGCAAAGAGAAAGGACTGCGGGGAGCCAGGCCTTGCTGTGGATATCGGGCTGGGATGAGCGGGCTGTGGGCTCCCTAGACCTGTGCTGGGCAGGGAGGTGAGCGCAGTGACCAGCACAGTTCCCTGGTCTCCATCGCTCACTTCTGCTCTTCTCTCCTGGGCTCCCCTCTGTCTGTCTGCTCTCCTTCTCCCCCTCCCCCTTGTCCAGACTAGGGTTTGACTGAGCCTCCTTCAAACAAGACTATTGAGTATCTGCTCTGAGCCCAGATGCCTAACCAAGGCCTGCTTAACAACTACAAAAAAACAAACAAAAAACAACCCTGACTGAAAATAGAAGATAGGGCCAGGTGAGGTGGCTCCCACCTGTAGTCCCAGCACTTTGGGAGGCTGAGGTGGGAGGATCACTTGAGGCCAGGAGTTTGAGACCAGCCTGGACAACATAGTGAGATCCCGACTCTGCAAAAAAATAAGAAAAATCAGCTGTGCACGGTGGCCCTTGACTATAGTCCCAGATACTCTGGAGGGTGAGGCAGGAAGATCACTGAAGCCCAGAAATTTGAGGTGGCTGTGATCTATGATTATGTCACTGCATTCTAGCCTGGGCTAAAAATAACCCTAAGACTGAATGCTACTCACTTAAACAAGGGGTACAATATAAAGGAATGTGCCCTTTTGATAACTTGCAAGTGGACTTCTCTCAAATGCTTAAGGCTGCTGGAAATGAATTTCTACTGGTGCTTGCAGACGTGTCTTCTGGATAGGTAGAGGCCTACCCTGCTGAGTCTGAGAGGACCACGGAAGCCATAAAGGGTTTGTAAAAGAGATCATTCTCCGCTTTGGACTGCCAGGGTCCATTCAGAGTGACAATGGCCCTTCCTTTGTGTCTGAAGTTACTCAGGGGCTAAGGAAGGCCCTGCAGATGAAATGCAAGTTACACTCATGATGGAGACAGCAGTCTGCAGGTAAAACAGAAATGACGAACCATATATTAAAGAAGACAGCAGCCAAACTCTGCCAAGAAACAGAATTAAAATGGGATAGGGTATTACCCGTCCTCCTGCTTGGGATCAGGTTGGCACCCCTAATGGGCTTGAGCTGATTCCCTATGAAAGAGTCTATGGGAAGCCCGTCCAGCTCCCTTAGGGGTATTGCCAACCCCCGTGTAACTAATGAATTGAAGGTAACACAGTATACATAGCAGATGGAGCGGAGCTTAACCAATACCCAAGAGTTGGTTCTCTCTAGGTTGGTGTTCCCAAAAGATGAAACTCTTCATCCCTTCCATCCAAAACACAAGATTTTGTTAAAAATGTGGAAAGAATAGGATCCAATAAAGGTGAAAAGGGCTTTATGATGTGCTTCTTTAAAACATGCAGGTATTAAGCTGTGAGTAAGTAAAATGGCACCACCAAAACCAGATGACACTGGGAGTTGCCACACTCTCCAGGACCTGAAACAGTCCTGTAAGCAAGACCACAGTCATGATAGCTCATGAAACTGCCAGGTCTTTTACCTTCAAAATTCAGTAGCTTTGCTAGCCTGGATAGGTTTAGATAGCAGAGTAGCTCTAGGTTACTTAGCAAGGAGGAATTTGGATGATAATCAACTCCCCTTGCTGCACTCACATAAATACATCCTTGCAAATGGAAACCAGCATAGAAAACACAAGGTCAGAAGCCACTTGGTTGCAGCGTACCTTTGGTCAACATACTTCTACGTTTCAGGCAGCAGGAGACTGACATGACCTCTGATCTGTTTTTATGGACATTGTCAAACTGGGTTGAAGCATTTTATTAATTATCACTAGTTGCTATTTGATTTTTAAAATAATTACTTGCTATATTCAAAAGGGTGCAGACAGTAAAATCATGCTATTGGTAAACAACTGCCTTTAATTGTCCCACCTCTGGAAAAGGAACTAAAATTTACTTAGTACACCATGCCACACTATTCCATTCTAAACTCCTCGATGGCTGCTCCTATTTGTCAGGAAGTAACCAGAGTGGAGTTGACAAGTTGATGCCTGTTTTCATAGAAATAGAATGGTGACTGTCAGCAGGGATTTGTAAGCGCACCCCAAGGGCCACTCAGAGTGCAATGCTGGGCTAATAGCGGGAAGCCACTTTACTTCCAGAATGTTTTTAGCTTGTTCTGTCTTAAAAGTTTAGGATTAACCTGCTGCTTGCTTATACAGCTGCTGGGCACAACGTTAGAAAATGACCTTGAGGAAAAACAGATGCGAGTCTGGAACAGGCCAGCCATAGCAGACTGCTGAGAACAACAGGCAACCTACTATTTGCTGATAACCATGCAGGTCACCATGACTTACGCAAGGCTTGCTTTCTGCCACCAACCCTCTCCATCCCTGCCCTTTACAAGTTGCTTGGTAAGCAGAGGAGATGAGAATGCTCTGCCATCTCCTCAGGCTGCCGGCACTTGTATAAATGACCCCAGCTTCACCAACGCTGGCCTCTTGTGTTTGGTTCTTGGGCGGCAGTCAGCTGAACCTGTGTTTGGCAACAGCCTCATCCACTAAATAATCCCAGGGGAAGCATTCGAGGCTCAATCTAGTTCCAGAGAAATGTCAAATTCCACCCCTGGCACTAATATGGTGGTACAGAAGGAAAAGTATCTGTTTTTAAGGGAGGTCATGAATTATTAAAACAAAAATGATAGGTAAATCTTTGTTAAATTCTTTTTTTTTTTTTTTGAGACAGAGCCTCAAGCTGTTGCCCTGGGTTGAGTGCCATGGCATCACAGCTCACAGCAACCTCCATGGGGCTTAAACGATTCTCTTGCCTTAGGCTCCCAAGTAGCTGGGACTACAGGTGCCTGCCACAACGCCCAGCTACATTTTGGTTGGAGTCATCATTGTGGCTTAGCAGGCCTGGGCTGGGATGGAACCCACCACCCTAGGTATATGTGGCCGGCGCCCTTGCTGACTGAGCTACAGGCACCGCCCTGTTCAATTCTTTTCAATTTTCAGTTTAAAATAGAGATCTTGTGTTGTCCACGTGTGCCCTGCTAACTGAACGGGCTGAGCCGAGGGAACAGAATTAGAATGTCACTGCTGTTTGAACATGTCTAGCTGATGGGGTGCTCGCAAACGCCAACTGTATTTTGTCTCCCCAGCCCTTGGGTGAAGCCCTGTCTTAGGTAACAGGTGTCCTTGCTTCTCTTTCTCTCATATAGCGCACGTGCTTCCAGGGAGCGGCTTCTTCCTCTCCCGGGCAGGCCCTCTCCCCACTCCCTGGAGGACAAGGTGTGGGAGGAGCCCCAGGAACACGGCCCTGGCCTGTGGTACGCACTCTGGGTCCTGCATGAGGGGTAAATGGGGCAGAAGGTCACATAACTCTATTCTGGCCAGTTACCCGCTGCAGCCCTGGGAATCTGGGTGAGGGGTACTTTCAGTTTCTCCTTGCCACACCTCTTTGCTCTTCCACAAAGCCCTTTTGCAGTTTTTTCTTTGCTTCTTCTTTTTTTTTTTTTGGCCGGGGCGGGGTCACCTGCCACCTCCGGCATATGGGGCCGGCGCCCTACTCCGATGAGCCACAGGCGCCGCCCGCACAGAGCCCTTGTGGTCAAGCGCTGGACACTCCTTACTGGCTCCCTCTCTGCTTGGCTGGGCTCTGGTTGCTGGGAGCACTCACACTCTGTGTGCAGACAACTCCTGGGAGAGAGGTCCCTTCTTTCCTTCCTGCTTCTGTCCCTCTCACTTTCCCTTGGAGGGACTGTCAGAACCTTCCGTATTTGCCAGCAGGGAGACCCAGTGCTCCAGGAGCAAGGATAGAGCCGGCTCCCAGAGGGTCCTGTTGAGGGCTGTTCAGGTGAGGGGAACCACCACCTCATCTCTTTGAAGAAAGGGGCAGGCTCCTTGCATATCAAAAGCTCTCTCGCAATCCTTGCCCCAAATCTCTTAATCTCCAACCTGAGTGTCTCCACTCTTGATCTGGACAAGAGGCTTGGGCTAATCTGGAGTGCCCCGGCCACCTGAGGTCTGGTGCCTCACTTGGCTGGCTCCCCTCCCAGGGACTTGGCTGGAGCTTCTCTTTCGCCTTTTATTACAAGGACCAGCTCCCTGCTTCCCCCCACCTACCTTCACATAGTCCATCACATGCCTCCCCTGCCTGCCATGACCCCCAGACAGATCCCAGGACTCCCTGTTTTCGCATAAAGGCAGTCTCACATTCAGGCCTTTACAAGCCCACATGGGTCTCGGGTAGACTCGTGATCCCCTCCCAGTCCTTGCTCCTGCCCGGTCCTGGCCCCCTCACCCGGCTACAGCCTGTGTTTTCTCTCCTCCTGTTACCCAAATGATCATTATTGAGAAGAACTGGGTTTTGCTCGCCCGGTGAGTAACAAAAGCCTCTCCACAAGAATATGGGTCTTGATCAGTAGGAGTTTTAATTACTTGCGGCAAGAGAGGAGAGCACCGGCATATTTTCCAGAGCAGCATGGAACTTTTATGGGGTAGCAGAGAAAGAGAAAGATGTGTCATCACACGTAGGGGCTGTTCCTGTGCTGCGCCCATGGCGAGTTCCTCAGGCCAGCGCTGGGTAGGGTATGGTGATGGAGCTGGAGCACCCCCCCCACCGGCCAGCCCCTACAGGTGGAGACATTAGCTGGGAACGAGGAGAAAGCACCTGAGCTCACCCACAGGCTGCCAGGGGGCTGTGGGGCTAGTTTCGTCCAGCTGGACAGCCGCCAGCCCCGGGCCTCATACACAGGGTGCAGGGCAGGCTGACCGCTCTGGGCGGTTGAATTCCTGTAGCCTCTGGAGACCCTCCCTCCCCTCCCGTGGCTCTGCCCAGGTGGCCAAGCGAGACCATGGGACAGGATGTGCGGTGGTGAGCCCACGGGCAGCTCGATCTCCAGGGGCATTTCTGGGTCTGCAAAGACTTTTCAAGGACCTCTCTGTCACGCCACCCCTTACCACCTGCTGACCCTCCCCTGCCCACACTCGCTCTGCCCCTCCTGCCTCGCAGGCTGTGGCCGCGGGTCCTTGGCCCCACAGCAGCACATACGGCCTTGCCTCCCTTTTCCCAGATTCCTCCTGTCCTTGCTCCAGTAGAAGTGGACGACCCTGCCCCAGGCCCTGCTTCCTGCAGAGTGGGACAGAGGCGGAGCAGCTCTGTCAGCCAGGTGAGTCTGAAGCCAGGCCACTCCCTTGGGGGTCCTGGTGCTGACAGCAGACGGTGACAGCAGATACTGGACATGTTCTAAACTCACAGATAAGGTTGGCCCTGAGACAAGAAGATGACGTCTCTGCAGGGCTGCAGCTGGTGGAGGAATCCAACAGGGCGCAGGAGCTTGTATCAGGGAAGGAAAGATAAGGTATGGTCACCTCTAACCTCAATAAAGGCTGTTCACGCTCCAGTGCCTGTCAGTGCACAGGCGTCTTGACATTTTGTGTGATGGGACTTGTTCGCAGCCCAGTGTGCGGCTGCCTTCTGAATGGAAAAGGCCGAGCGCCCTGACAGCTGCCCCCCACCCTCGGAGGCCGGTGTGAATGGAGAGGCTCGGGGGCAGAACCACTGCGGGGAAGGACACAAATGTGTGAGTACTTGTAGAAAAGAAATTAAAGAAGAAAACCTTAATACCGAGTCACGAATCTGCAGCTCTCCTGCCTCCTACCTGATTCTAGGGATTGTGACGATGGGAATATGAAGAGTTCTGAGATGCACTGGCCCTGCTTAATCAATGGTGGCAGCTGCAGACAGCAGACTGTTAGGTGGTCATTACCAAGGAGGGCGCAGATCGTGTTGAGATGGAAAGATGCTTACCTTACATTTTGGAGAGTAGAGAAGGTCACAGAGCAACACACAGAGGGTGACAGGTTCATGAGTGTGTGCAGGGAGAGACGGCTGAAGGACGTTCATCACTACGTTAACCACAGCGGTCTCTGCTGGGATTTCAAGTTATTTTGTGCTTTTTGCATTTCATTTCCATTTTTTATAATGAGCACATGTCCTTTCTGGAGCCCCCCAAAGCTATTTTTGTTTAAATGAGAAGAGCAGACTCTTCACCTTGCACTCTCTCGCGCTGCCGCCGTCCGCTTCCCCTGCCTACAATTGTAGATGCTGGGACCAGGCGGACAGGGTCTCCCACACAGTTTGGGTGAGGACAAAATGCAAAGACGGAGACACAGACTTGTTCAGGACCTGTTAGCGTCCTCTCTAACCCAAGCTGGCTGTACTGTTTTCTCCTCCAAAAGGAAACAGCGGCAGCGTGGAGTGACACAGGCTGAATCGCTGACTCTGTTTTGAAGCCTAAATCTCAGCAGTGAGTGGCTGAGACCAAGGCCGCTGTGTCAGGCCACTCCTGGGTACTCCTGAGACGACAGTGTGTGACCCCTGGACATTTTAGGAATAGTAGTGACAGCAACACAGTGGCCCTGCTGGGGGCATCAACCTCAGAGACAAAGACACTAGCCTGTGTCCTCATTGTTAAATAGTGGAGGCCACCATTCACCTGGAGGGTGGCGAGGAGGATTCCTTGAGATCAGAATGGGAAGGACCCAAGGCAGAGCCTGGCACGTGGAGGAGGCCCAGCAATGGCCGTTCCTTCCCTTGGGGAGGAGAAATCCTCCAGGTGGACTGAAGGGTATTGTGGGTCCCTAGACGCAGAGACAGATGCTACCCACACACGTGGGTAACAGCACTAAGGTCAGTGGAGGAAAGCGGTTGATTTTCTGCTTTTTACAGGCATGGATTTGATGACTTCCCTACATTAAAATCAGTTTATTTAAAAAGTTTGTAAACTTAGTTTTTGGAGCTGCTGGTGCCCACACAACCCCCACCTGAGCCCTGCCACAAAAGGCTGCCACACTGCCTCAGAGGGACTCCTGAGTGACGGACACAGCCACCAGCTCACACGGGCAGATCAGTGCGCACAGGGTTCAGAAGGCTTTCCAGAAGCCCCCAGGAGGATAGTGGTATTTTTAAATGCTTTGTGCTCTTGCATTGTCAGCTAGTACCTTGTTTGACCTTGAATGTGCGGATTTGACAATTCGCAGCCCTAGACTGAGGTGAATAAAAGAGACCAAATGGGGGCGGAGACGGGCACACCTGATACTATTCTTGGGATATTGGCTTCGAGGAAAATCCAGAGATTCTAGCAAAAAATCAGAGATTCTCTTGTCAGCAGATAAGAAACTCCCTGATGGAAGAAATGGGCCAAACATTGTATTTGTTGGGTGCTAGTTACCAACAGCTAGTGCTGCTCCAGTGTGCATTATGTGACAGGCCCTGCCGTGAGACCTCCTCGGACACAGCTCCTTCGCTCCCCACAGCTGCACAAGGGAGGTCTGTTGTCATCCCATTTCCAGGTGAAGAAACCCTGGCTTGCCCAAGGTCACACATCGGCAGTCAGCGGAGAAGCCACTTCATGAGAGCCGTGACATCTGCTGATGTAGTGTCCTGGCTTACCCAGTGCTTCTCACTGTGACAGCTGATTGTCACACTTGCCCTGAGTGATGGGTATTTGTTTCATGTTACAAACTGCAGCTCCGGGGGTGAGGTGGGGAGTTTGCTCAAAGCACCACAGTTGATGAGGTGCTTGGGTTTTCAGAACCCAGGCCCGAGCTCTTTTTGTAACTCAGGGGTCTGTGAGTACTTTATGAACAAAATTGTGTTCTCAATGAAATAATGAAGAAAAAAAATCAAAAGAAAATGAAGATATTTTGGCAATGAGAACTTGCAACTTGAAAGAAGTTTTCAGACACCAGGCTTTGATTTTTAAGTTGTACTTTTCAGTACTTCGGGGGTCAGTAGTGATAAAAAATGAAAAGGGGGCCCATTCATCCGTCCCCGAATTTGAGAAACAGTGGGCTTTTACCAGGCCCTTTCACTTGGTGCTAATGTATTTTTGAAACCTCATTTTCTCTTCAAATACATTTCAGTCTGGTTTTCGTACGGCTTGATCTTTTCATGTATTTTTTGTTAGACTCTTCAGGTGATCCGGCAAAGTTAAGATAAGGCTGAGCTGGCTCCAGATGGTTGCTAAGGAGTCACTCTGCACAGACCAGGACCAAGCTGCATGTGTGATGGCCTCACACTGAGGCTGGCAGGTTTGTGCCCAGCTGATCTTTCTTCTGGGGCAGCCAGTGGCTGATGAGCACCAGGCTCTGGAGGGCCAGACCAGCCAGGTGGCAGAGAGCCATGACAAATGCTGGGCAGTCACCAGGAAGCTGAAGCTTCCACTTGCAGAGCCTCTGACACCTGGTGACGCTTCACAACTTTTGCAGCTTCACATAGGCCACAGGAGACACCTGGGGATGAGCTAGAAAGAGGCCATCTGAATCCTGCCATGAAATAATGGCTGATAACCATCAGAAGGCTGCAAGTTCCTAGGCAATTTCTTTTTAAAATCTTTTTCTGAATTGTCATCTTTTAAAACAGACTTTCCACGTGCGCGCCTCTTCTGCTGTTTCACAAAGGGCATTCTTGTACATTATGTGTTTTGGCCCATTTGGGTAACTAGGACAGATGAAAAGGTTGAGGCCCAGAGGCTCTGTGGACCCACGGGTGTAACAGCCTGCCTGGTGAACGTTTTATTAGTTTAATAGTTTCATTTTTATAGGAAAAAAAAGCATAACTGAGAAGTAGCTGAATTCCCTAAGCGACACTCATGGAAAGCCTTGATAGTCCCACAGCCAGCCCATAAGAAAGCCGCTGCCATTTGCCTTGTAGTGGTTTAATGGCGCGGCAAACAGACCCAGGAGGAAAGGGGCAGGGTTATAAGTTGGAAACGGAAACCTGCAAATTCATGGCAAATATCACTGCTCACAAGGAGAGAAAACACCCAAAGGACTCTTCTATGTATGTTAAAGACTTTTTATTTTCAGATCTTTTAGAGGAATCAATTCCATTGAACAAGCCTTTATAAAATGCCATAGAAGCCAGAGCGCCCCAGGTTAAGTCCTGCCCTTAATTTAGGAAGTGATCCTCACCTGGCCAAATCACCAAACTCGATTTCCTGGCGGTTTCAAAGAGGCAAAGCTACAAGATGAGCCTTTGAAGAAGACAATACTGTTTTCCATTTTTTGGTTTTCACATGAGTTGAACTTGACCTTTCTCCATTTACTATAAACCAAAATCCACCTTAAAGAATTAAAATGCAGGGAATGGCTTTGTGGAAGCGGATCTTTGACTCAGGGCCACACACTTCAGACAGACAGACAGACAGACACACACACACACACACACACACTCTGGCTCTAGACTCTGCCTGCTCAGGACAGATGGGCAGGAAAGCCAAACAATTGTGGTGCCCACACTGCTCCACAGTTGCCAGGAGTGTGGGAAGTACAGACAGTAAAAACCATGAAATCAAGCCTCTTTGTCAGGCCTGTCTTGGACGGCAGACTCCGGCCGTCTGGCCTACACACAGTCACGGCTGCAATTCCTCTCTCCCAGTCATGCTGTTATTTCAAAACATCAGCACTGGAACCAGAACGATTTCCATCACAACAAAAGCTCATTTTCCCATGTGCCAATATGTATGTTGTTAAAGGGCAGAGATCAGACAGTTTCCATATGCTCCAATCTTTCTGTCCTAGAGACAAAGCCTTCTCCTAAATAACCTACTCCTAAGCCTGTACCCACACGACAGCTGTAGGTTCATTCATGAATGATGGTGTCCAAATGGGTTGATTAATTTTCTTTTGTCATTGTGTGTGAGTCAAAACAGGTCACCTGCAAGCCTCATGCAGAATTTAGAAATTGGACAAATGATTTAAGCCTCAAAAACTGCACAGATATTTTTGGGTACACACAGGAGAGGGTGAGTCAGGGGCTTGGTCAGCAGACGCCCAGCCCTGGCCTTGATGCAGTTTCCAGTTTCTGCAGCTGCAGGAGGAGGGTGAAGGCTCCTTGCTGGGGAACAGTGTTGGTTGGTCTGCTCTGCTCGGCCTCTCTGCTGAGCATTGAAGGAGTCCCGACTCTCCATCTTCTGCATAAAGGTGGGACGGTGTGGCCATTACTTCAGCATCTTCACCATGTACGGGCCTTGTAATCTGTAGCCAATCTTTCTATAATAATTCCTGGTGCCAACACCTGCAGAAAAAATAAAGTTAAAACAGTGTCCAACCAGCATAACTTTAGTGACCCTCAAAAGTCAGCAAGGGCTTCCCTCAACTGTATATTCTTCCCCACTCATTTGCAGACCAGATTGTCTTCCAGATACAACCTGAGTTTAATAAGTTGGGAACATTTTTATTCCTTTGAATTCAAGCTGCATTAAAAAGTAGAAACTGCTGAGTGGAAGAAATAAGTCTCTTTCCTTGATTTCTAACATCAGCTCATGGTATTTGACACACGTATTTGTAGGAAACAGCCAATGTGCATGCTCGGTGTTTCAGAGCCTGCATACTGAGGATCCTGATGGCATTACTTTAGGTGACTGAGAGGAGGCGGTTTAATGTGTGAGATGCCTGCACCCCGAGGGAGGCCTAATGATGCTGGATTATTGAAGAAAGAGTGGGGGTTCTCCTCAACAAGCAACTCTCCAGTTCACAGTTTAACTCAATTCTGACACTAACTACTTGGAGTTAGCGCAGACCCTGCCGATATGAGCTCCGTCCACAAGAATGTCTGCAACACCAATTGCAAATAGCGGGTCTTGGGTTACCTACAACTTCTGTCAGACTTGGCCACAAATCAGGGGTTCCTACAATCCCCTCCTTAGGTTCGATATTTGCCATAATGGCTCCCAGAACGCAGGGCAACATTTACTTATGTTTACCAGATAAACACAAGATAAAGGGCACAAATGAACAGATTAAGAGGCACCTAAGGTGAGGTCCAAATGGGTCCTGTGCACAGCAGTGCCGTCTCCACTAAGACGGGGTGCGCCACCCTCCCAGCACGTGCGTGGGTCTGCCATACCAGAAGGCAATCTGAACCCCATTTCTGAGGGATTTGCACGGAGTTTCCATCATGTAGGCAAAAGCATAACTCAATCTCCAGCCGCTCACCCTCCCAGAAGACAAGGGGTGGGTTGAAAGTTCTAAACTTCTAATCATGGCTTGGTCTGCTGCTGACCAGCTCCCAAGGAGCAGCAAGAGTTGCTAATTAGCACCCAAGGTGCTCCTACGAATCTGCATAACTCAGGAAATTACAAGGGTTGGAGGAGCTTTGTGTCAGGAACCCGGAAGAGAGACCAAATTGTATTTCTTCCTACATCTCAATGTTTAGAGCATGAACTGACTGACATCAACATACAGGCCCATCACTTTCCTCCGGAAGCTTGGGCTGTTTGCACTGAAGTCTGAGACATCTGGTGCTGACCTAGCACAGCACCTGACGGTCCCTCCCTGTCTGCCACTTCCCTTGTCTTGTGTCGGGGCAGCGCCGTCCCTTGACTCTCCTCTTGCTCACGGGCGTCCCTCCTCATAGGCGCAGGCCCTGGACCTCTCCTCGACACACATCCCACATCCCCACGTCGTCTCTGGGATTCAGCGTAGACCTGCTCATACACTGATCACTCCTCAAGTGCATCTCTAGCTCAGGACTCTCCCTGAGACTTAAGATTCGGACTTCCAGCTCGGTGCCTGTAGCTCAAGCGGATAAGGCACCAGCCACATACATCAGAGCTGGCAGGTTCAAATCCAGCCCGGGCCTGCCAAACAACAATGACAACTACAACCAAAACATAGCCGGGTGTTGTGGTGGGCGCCTATGGTCCCAGCTACTTGGGAGGCTGAGGCAAGAGAATTGCTTAAGCCCAGGAGTTGGAGTTTGCTGTGAGCTGTGATGCCACAGCACTCTACCTAGAGCGACAGCTTGAGACTCTGTCTCAAAAAAAAAAAAAAAAGATTCGTACTTCCAACTTCGTACTGCCACTGCACGGTCCTACCTGGGTGTCTAAAGAAACGCGTCAAATGCAGCAGGGCCAGAACGGAACTCCTGGTTGCCTGCAGCCCAAACCTGCTCCTCACACAGTATGATCCATTTCTGGAAATGGCAACTCCAGCCAGTTGTTCAGGCTGAAATCTTGAAGTCATCACTGTCTTTTTGTCAAACCCTAATCGAGAAACTTGAAGAAAACAACAGAACAAGCCCTGAGGGTATCCGGGGAAACAAAATTCTGGGCAGCAAGAAAACACAAATTGCAAGGCCCAGAGATGTCAGTGCTTAATTTACTCAAGGACCTGCAAGGGGGCAGCACTACCTTATGGAGGGTCTTACAGAGCACGAGGCTCTTGAATGAGAGAAGAATCTGAGGATTTGTGATCACAGCAGTGACCTGATCTTTTTGAGAACAGAATGAAAGCTCCGGGAGGGCTGGGATTTTTAAGTTTTATTCACTGCAGAGTCCCTAGTACCAGAGCGATACCTGGCACATGTTAGGCTCTCAGCAAACACTTGCTCACTGAATGAATATGCGACCAAGGGCAGCAACAGACAGAACAGTCAAGAAGCTATTACAATAGCTCAGGTGAGCCATGACGGCTCAGAGCAGAGCCACACGGGTGCAAGCAGCTGCAACCTGTACGTCTGTCAGATGGAGTCAAAACAATCTGTAGATGGATGAACGGTGTGGCAGAAAGGGAGGGGCCCGAATGATGCTGAGGTTTTCAGCCTGAGTAAATCCCAGAGGCTGTACAGAGAGACGGAGAAGATAGTGGGAAGAGAAGGTACAAAGGGGAAGTGGGAGCGGGGTTTGGTCATGCTCCACAGGAAACTGCTATAAGGCCGCCAGACAGAGATGCTGAGTAGTATGTGACTTGGGAAGTTTCTTGTTCATGGAAAGATACACAGGAAATGAAAGGGGTCGATTAACTGTCCCTTCTGCAATTCACCGTTGAAACTTAATCCTCAGCGTGGCAGTAGACAGGTGGGGCCCCTCACAGAGGTGACTGGATCAACCTATTCATGGATTAGTGGGTTATAAGAAGAGGAAGAGATGCCTGAGCTACAACTCCCAGGCCTCTGGCCATGTGATGCCCTTGGGACCCTGCAGAGTCCCCATCAGTAAGAAGGCCCACGACAGACGCAACTCCTGAACCTTGGGCTTCTCAGCCCCTGGAACTAAATAAATTCTTTACAAATTACAAATTCGTTTTCAGATATTCTGCTGTGAGCAAGAGAAAATAGACACAGCCAGGGAGTGAGTTGTTTTGGAAAGTAGTTGCCAACTGCTGCAGCCCCTTCAAGGTGGCGAAGGGGATACGTGGCTGGTGGCAGAGAGACGGTGGATACCACTTGGCTGTTTCTGATACTATTGTTGAGCCATGAATTAGCCATTCTAAAGCTGCTCTGCCTACACACGTTATGACATGGCACCTTTTCCATTTGGTTTAAGCCATTTGGGGGGCTATTTCTTACTGTGGTCAACTACACATAAAGTTTTCCATCTTGATCATTTTTCAGCGTTTGGGTAGCTCACTGTTGAGTATATTCACACTGTGGTGCAATCATGACCACCATCCCCCCGCAGGACACTTTTCATCTTGAAAAGCTGAAACTCTGCTCCCATTAAACAGAACTTCCCACTCTTTCCTACCCCAGTCCCTGGCAACCATCATTCCACTTTCTGTCTCTGGGAATGTGACCACTCGAGGGACTGGCTTATTTCACTCAGCACAATGTCTTCAAGGTTCATTCACGTTGGGTTGAATTTTGAGTTGCGTGTTCTGATACTTGTAACTGAAAATATCATAACTGACAAACAAGCTTGAGGACAGGAGAGACAAGCACATGAAGTCAAGTCCCCATTTAAAAATCCGAATTCAGAGTGAGACTTCTGACCATACTGCTTTCCCGCTCAGAATAGCTAACGGACAAAGTGCACATTCCGCAGCCTCACATGCAAAGTCTTTCCTGCTCAGACTCTTCAGCTTTAGTTCCTTCTACAACTAGCCTACTAGGACTTAACGGTCCAGGACCAGCAACCCAGGCCCAGAGTCAGGAGCCCACACTGCACGTGCACTGCCATTCACCCAGCTGGGGCACTGCTACCTGCAGGGACCTTTGCAGACATCTCTCCTCCTACAGAGGAGGCATAATTCATAGTCTCCTCCCTCCACGCTAGCTGTGTACCTTAATTAGAGTTCCATTGTTTTAGGGATCACACTGGGCTTTACTGTCCTCGGGTATCTGTTTCCCCTCCCAGAATGTAAGCTCTTTAATGTCAACGGTGTCCATCAGCAGGGCTTATACAGTTCTGGCATATAACCAAGGTGCAATAAATGTTTGCAGATCTCTTATACTCTAGTCAGGTATATTTTATATCCGAATACACGCACACAGAGAAATGTGCTCCTGGAAGACGTATTAAAAATAATCCATCCTGGCTCGGCGCCTGTTGCTCAACAGGCTAAGGCACCAGCCATGTACACCTGAGCTGGCGGATTCGAATCCAGCCCGGGTCTGCCAAACAACAATGACGGCTGCAACCAAAAAATGGCCGGGCGTTGTGGCAGGCACCTGTGGTCCCAGCTACTTGGAAGGCGGAGGCAAGAGACTCACTTGAGCCCAGGAATTGGAGGTTGCTGTGAGCTGTGATCTATCCAGGGTGACAGCTTGACGCTCTGTCTCAAAAAAAAAAAAAAAAAATCCATCCTTAGATGCCAGCAATGGGGACAATTCTATGTAAGAGAGAGGAGGGGCTGGACTTCTTGACTTAGTTATAAATTTCTCGTCTTGTTAACTAAGAGACTTAGAAGCAGCTTCCTAATTTATACTATTTTTGAAAATAATTTTATTTTATTTTAATTTATGAAACAGAGTCTTACTCTGTCACCCTGGGTAGAGTACTGTGGTGTCATAGCTCACAGCAACCTCGAGTCCTAGGCTTGAGTGATCCTCTTGCCTCACCTCCCAAGTAGCGGGGACTACAGGCACCCGCCAATTCGCCTCACTAGTTTTTTTTCCTATGTTTAGTAGAGATTGGGTCTTGCTCTTGCTCAGGCTGGTCTTGAGCTCTTGAGCTCAAGTGATCCTCCCACCTCGGTCTCCCAGAGTGCTGGGTTTACAGGTGGGAGCCACTGTGCCTGGCTGATTTATACTATTATCTCTATCTGATAAAAACTGCTCCTAAACTGTTCAGAAATATTTTTAGCCTTTTGCATTTCTTTTCTCCATTTATAGAACAGATACTATTTTCCATGGACTTAAAAACATTTATCCTGGGGAATATCAAACATACGATGTGGAGAGGACGGTACATTGAACCTCCCACTGCTTAGCTTGGAACAGCCACACTGCTAATGCTTCCAGACTTCTGCTCACGTCCCCAACCTGCACCTGCCTGCCCACTGTAAACGGCTGAGACAGAAGCAGTTTCTTACATCTAACGTGGGACTAGACATCTCTTGGATGACAAGAGAAAGTTCAATGATCAAGACAGCCCCAATTTCCTAAGCATGCTGCTTTACTGGGGTGCCTGTAAGCCTTTCTGGGGCTCCCTGGGCCTTTATAAAAGGAGCAGGCCTTAGAAACTATTACCTCCTTGGGCAGAGGCAGTCTGGCCTCACTATGGGCCTTTTTGAAGGAAAGACCCATGTTGCTGGCTGAGCTCCTATCCTTGTTTTCAGTAAGACGCAGCTGATCTGAAGCTCCCTTCAGGCCCTCCAGCCAGTCTGGATTCCAACCTCTTCTCATCTAAACAAAAATATTCCCTGTTGGTATTTCTTGGTGCCTCTATTTTCTTAAAAGAAAGATTTCCCCTGTTTTTATAATCTGGAGAAGAGGCTTAGGCAGCCTAGAGGGGAGGACACCGTCCCCTGGTCTGGGGAAAGGCCTCTCTCTCCTCTGATCCCCTCTCCATGTCCAGCAGGGCTCCTAGAAAGTCCTCTGTCCTAGTAACTTTCCTTTTGTTAGCTAGCCAAGAAAAGGCAATGACTCTTGAGAGCTGACGTCAGCCAACCTCGTGGGCTGTTTCCCAGCCCTCAGCCTAACTGCAGCTGCTTCCCCTCCAGGAGAGACGCCCTCCCTTGGGCTGTGAGAGTAATTCTCTGCCAGACTGCCTGTGGGGGGACCCACCAAATCCCTGGGCTGGGAGACTGAGCAGGAACCAACCGCTCTAAACCGTGGTCCTCAGGGTGCCTGGTTACAGAGCATCGAGGATGGGAGCGGGGGTCCAAACACCAGCTGCTTATATTCCCCAAGTTACTTCATCCACAACCAGAATTCAGCTATGTCACCTGAAGGCAGGGCAAATATTTCTGTCTTCACCACTTCACCAGCTCCGATGATGAAGAAAGGAGAGAAGGTGAAAAAAGACACCTTGCAAGGAGGCTAGGCAGGCATTCTGGGATTGGGCTCTAGGGACCGACCTCTGTGGTGACCTCCTCAACCTTCACCTCTGCCCCAGGACACATCCCTCTTTCGGGAGAAGAAAATAACCTTCTATAGAATGTGTGTAGAAGCTTTCCTGTATAGGTTAAAAATTAAATTATTAAAATGGCTTCAGCTGTGTTCTTTAGCTCAGCTGCAGACCCAGCGAAGAGTCTGGATTAAAGGCAGAGGCCACTGCTTGCTCTGGACGTGAGGACAGCAGCAGAGCTGCCCAGCCCCTCTCACCAGCAGAAACAAATCTCCACCCTGGATACCAGGGCCACAGTGTCTTTGATTCTTTTCCTGAAATAAATGTCCTCAAGCCTCAAGCCCTTCACATGGGAAAAGATCTCTGCTTTCTGAATGCATCTCCCTCTGTGAAAGATGTGCACCACGTCGCTAAGTACTGAGGAAAGAAAGGAAATCACATTCACTGCACATGCCAGATGCCTTGGCCACTGGCTACTGGAGCAGGTTCATTATAGGCTGCTCAATGCTCTTTAATAAAGAAGGGACATAAAACCAGTAAACCTAAAAAAGATGAACTGAACATAAAAATGGAACAAACCCAGATGTTTACTTAGATTCTGCTCTGATTCTATTTTACAGAGAGAGGAAGTACCGGGGGGAGGGTAGGCAGACAGCAAACTGGAGGCTGCAGTGCCCGAATTGGCTACGAAACAGCTTAGTTCTTCCAAGTTCCTACAGCCTTTTCCCTAAAGGGACAAATGCAACACCAGAGCCTTAGAATGCAGTAGGCTTCTCCTTTAAAAGAGAAAATAAATCAAGAACAGGAAATGAACCTAAATGCTACTGAGCTTGTGATTCTGACTCAAAAAAAAAAAAAAGAAAAAAAAGAAAGAAACAACTTGACAGTTGAGTGACTATAAAGTATTATAACCTTTGCAATGTGACTAAAAAGAAAAAAAAATAGGACAGTATAAGGCTAGAGCAGGAAGACAACTTTTTTGGAGCGTGTAAATATGTGCCAGGAATTGCATGCTAGAGAATCTCCATCTACCAACTTATTAAAACTTAGTAAGATCTTTGGAATTACTGTCCTAGAAGAAATGTGAATTTTAGAATGGGTCCTAAGTCAAGGTCATAGTGCTAGGAGGTGGAAGAACTGAACTTAGACCCAGCCTGCTTGGTCTATGGCCTGAAGTATTTCTAATGCTCTAGGGCACTTGTGCTGTGGGGTGCCCCAACCAGACCCACCTTTCCCAACTCTGGTTTTGGGCATCAAATCTACCCTGGTAAAGGACACCCCTTCTTTCACAGTGCAGAAAGGACCTTCAGCTCTTCTTGATCACCTCACCTCCTGTGTCTGTGTCCGGCTTCTCAGTGTCCTTTGATAAATTACAACAGGAAACTGAAGCATGTTGACTATTTCTAGGGCTCAGAAAGAAGCAGAAGAATAAATCACAGAAAAGGGTCTGATAACACAGGCAGGTTATAAAAAACTCTGTAAACAGACAGGGCTTACAAATGTGAGAACTACAGCGAAGGGGGATAATTTCCAGTAACAACTTGATAACTATGGTCGCCATGTTTAAAATAACAAGGACTACAATATAGTTGGGAGCAAAAAGCAACAAAGATGGCACAAAGATGACAGTGAGATCCTAGAAGGGCAGATAAGTCAGGTGTACTCAAACTTATAAAAAGAGGACTGTAGGCTTGATTATGGCACACTGAATGATTAGAAGAAAATTTAAAAAATTGGATAAAATTTGAAATGCTTCTGTTAACAAATGATCAAAGACCTAACAGTTATTAATTATTAGGTCAAGAATACAAAGAAAACATGAGCATCGAAAGAGGCCTATAGGGCAGGCTGCGTAGCCTCCTGAAGCAGAGAAGCAGCTGTTCCCCCCACCCTCTGAGGCAGTGGTTTTCAACCTGTGGGTTGCGACCCCTTTGGCCTATATTAAAGGCCTCCCCACGGCATTAGGAAGGTTGAGAACCACTGCTTAAGGTGTCAGCTATGCTCTCGACTAGAGAAGCTTGTGAGAGACAGATTTGCCTAAAAGACTCATGAGAGTGAAGGCACAGGGGCCTGAACTGAAAGCCTGGCAAAGACAGAGACTCCAGCATGCAATCCCCATGTTGGACTATACTCTAAAGGGCTCCGCTTTACAGAAGGGGCAGGTCTGCAGGAGGGAGGTGGTCATCTAAATGACCCAGATAAACTTCTGGCCTTGGTCCTGGACAACTACTGCTCTGAGGTGACGACAAGAGGAAACAGAGCTCCTCTTGGGAGGAAGCTAGTATCATTTAAGCATTGCAATATTCCTGAAAGCAAATTCCTATATAAAATGCTCAGGAAAGGATAAAAAAATGACGCGGTACACTTTGAGACAGGACAGCACGACAAGAAACAAACAATGCAGGGACTCCAATCATCTGACAGAATGTAAAAGCGCTACATACACTTGCTGACTTCATGGAGAGAGTACCTGCCTACTCAGCTGTTACTCTGCTGTTCTTTCTAATGATTACATTACCATACTTACCCGTGGGGTGTTAGGAACAGCCTCTCATAAACCATTTCTTAGGGGCTTAACTTAAGCCTGCTTCTGAGGGCCACCCTTATCAGCAGGAGGACAGGCTACAAGACCTTATCTCATTTTCCTGTATCAATGTCAGAGTGCATGCAATTTCTATTCTAAATGCAAGGCTTTGCTTATTTGCTGGATTATCTCTGATTCCAAAGAGGGGCCATTGTTATTCTGCATGGAGGAAGGGAGCCTATGATGGGAAAGGGCACAATGTCACAGGAAAGGGGACTTCTTGGGTGCTAGTTACGTTCTTAATATGAGTAGGAGTTACAGGGTGTTATGTGCTGAATGCCTGTCTCCCCCCCCCCACCAATTTATACATTGAAATTTAATTCCCAATGCAACAGTATTAAGAGGTGGGGGTTTAGGAGGTCATTAGGTTCTTGACACCCCCAGAACCGTAAGAAATAAATTTCTTTTGTTACAAGTTACTCCGTCCATGGCGTTTTTTAACGGCAGCCTCAAGCAAGTAAGAAATACAGGTGCCGACTAAACAACTCACGGTTAAACATGTACTGAACTTTCTTGTTAGTTTATGGTAAACTTTTAAAATGAAAAAGAAGGCAAGATTAAGTAATCTCAACTATTTGAATACTTGTTTAAATGGGGACCTTAATCAATTCTTCATGTCTATGGAAAAACAAACATGAGAAGTTGCCTTGTGACTCCAACTAGACAAAGAAAGAACATGGAATTATTAACGTTGCTTAATAAAGGAAGAAATAATGAAGAAAGTTTAATTGATCAAGTACGTACTTAGCACATACTCGGAGCCTGGAAATTGAAGAGCTTTATTTTCGAGAATTCTTCAAGGAAAGAAAAACTCTAGCCTAGTAATTTAGACGTTTTCATATCTGAAGCAGGAAAATGAATTAGATATCTGGAGGGCATTCCTGTTCTTTGACACTTAATTTTTAGGACACATAGCTGCCCTTCATTGCTAGACATGTGTTATTGAACTAAATTAAAATTGAGCCCACACCACATTCACACAAACTTGAAAAGAGAGAGAAAATATGCTAAATCTATCTTTTGAAACTTAAATTTGATTTTTTTGATTAGATACAAAAGACTGAAATGATGATTCATGATTACTTAATAAAAAAATCAGTGAAATAAAAACAAATTAAAGAATTGTGTTTTAATTACTTTTGTGTTTCATTAATCAACTACTTATTGAGTGCTTGATATATGCCTAGTGACATTAAAACAAGGAAATATATTTATTAGTTTCATTCATTTGCTATTGAAATGAGACTTCATTGTATCTCATTGATCTCCTGCAGGAGGACAATATTTCACTCTTCAACAATGTACACTGAGATGAAAAGAAAGTTGGTGAACAGTTTTCATTCTGAATGTTTGAAAATGGACCAATTAACTCAATGACCCTCAATCTTTGAGAATTTTGTTCCTGTTCTGTTAAAAAAAAAACAAACCAAACATACAAAGTTGATAAACAAAGGTTATTCAGGCATAATTTCATCTCTTCAAAGCAGTTGATTGCTGCGAGTCATTATTATTCTCCATCCCCTTAGCCATACAGAGGGTATCTGAGGACAGTCTGCTAGCCAAGCAATCTAAAGGTTCTGGTATAAGTTTTGAGAAGGCTCCACTAAGACAGTAACAAAGTATGTAAGAAAGTGTCAAGTAGGTAACTTATAAATCTAGATAGAAGGCACCCTGGGTAACTTACAGTTGGCTGGTGTTGTGGGGGTTGTCTGATAGCTCTTAAAAAGTGTTTTCTTTACACGGAATCTGGCCTATACTCTGATACAGGGGGGTGGGTCCACAGTCATCTGATTCAAACATGGAGTGGCTCTGTTGCTACCAGTGCAGAATGTCTGCTGTTTCACAGGTCATTTTCACTTCCTTACTGGTGCCTAAAATCTTTAGTGTCTCTCTGCAGAAGTTAAAGACTGTGCCGTCCTATAACCTGGTAGGAAGAGGAATCCCTTCTACTTATAGTCTCTTTAAATACAGACTTTATGAGGGAAAATAGGAAAGTAGGAAATTCTAGAGGTGAGTCCCTCTGAGGAAACAACCATTATGTTGGAAAAACCAATTGGAACCAACTATTACGGAATGCTAGAACCTGATAGGATGCTGACCGTGACTCGGGGAACGCACGAGGAGGGAAAGGCTGCTGAGCTTTGGTCAGGGAGCTGCGTGCTCTTAACTATCAACAACCCCCCATTCTGTAGCTTCACCACAGCTGCAGGGGTGGCAGCCTTGCTCCTGGAGCAGCCGGCTAGAAGTCGGGTGGACAGGAAGGACCTAGTCCTCCACAGACAGGTAAGGATGGGGTGGAATTAGATTCTTACAGGGCTGTGCAACCCAGATCGTTCACATGTACAGATTATAGTTGGGTTTGCACTCCTATGAGAATCTAATGCTGCCCCTGATGGGTGGTGATATGAACCAAGGGGAGCGGCTGCACGTACAGATGAAGCTTCACTCGCCCACCTCCTGCTGTGTAGCCCGGCACCTAACAGGCCACGGACCAGCACTGGTCTGCAGCTTGGGGGTAGGGGACAGCAGGCCTGCCAGATCCAAACAGTAGGAACTCATTCGTGGCCTACTCAGGAATATTTGAAACATGCACTAATTAATGCATAATACACTCATGTGATGCCAAGTGAGGGAGGGTCTAATGCACGTGGATGAATTAATGTCAAGACATGGAATAAAGATTCCTGAGAGCAGCTACGCAGAGATGCCCCCACAGGCCAGCCGGGCTGCTATGCCAATTAGCACTCTGTTGTCTAGAAAAGTAGTATTCTATGTTATCAAGCCTAGTCTGATTAATAATGCTGAAGTTAATAGGGTTCTTGTAGTAAAGCAACACCTTATGCTCTATCTATTGTCTTTAAAAAGAAATATATTTATAAGGATAAAAAAGTCCTATTGGAAGATGCGCTGAAAAAAGAAACACTTATGATCATTGTTATAATACCAAAAGGGAACATACAGAACATAGATAATGTGCAATTAATTAGAGGACATTTAGGGGATAATTTACTAAAAAGATAAATTATGTACAGGGAGAGTACAAAAGGGCACCCCTTCTCCTTCCTTTCTGGTATGTCTTACACAGACCGGTTTGCATTTGGCAGGCTTCCTCTGTCCATTAGCAAATACACATGACATAATGCAAAAAGCTTCTCCAGACATTTTGGTGAGGGTTAGGAGTCCATTACCAGACAGAACCAGTTACAAATGTACCGTTCTTTTCAATTAGATTATAATGCACAGTAAAAATGACCTTCACCTGAAACTAAGGGCGATGTGTAGTAATCTGGAATACAGGTGAGTTTTCTGAGGTCCAGTAAGTAAATCTCAGCCATTTGTAGTTTAACACAGCAAAACAACTATTTTCTGCCCAATATGGTTCTATGGCATAAAACATTAATTTAGTCCTAGGAAGCCATATTGGAAGACAGAAGTCACAGGCACACTGATTTTTTTGACCAGTAGGTGCTATAGACATAGCTCTGAGTGCCGTGATTAAGAATGATCTCATCTCAACAGTGACTTGTTTAATTACCCTATGTTTATCCCCTCACCCCTTCTGTGGCTTTTTAATAGATTTAAAATGGCTAGCAGTCCCTGACTCCAGTGGTCTCTGTCATCAACCATTCAGACACTTTCTTCATTTTTCACCATCACTGTGTAATCTATCAGCCTTGTACAATTCTTGGCCAATGGCCATATTAATTTTCTAGTTGAAAGAACACAAATAGAATACTGCTTATGACGAAGGCAGTCAGGGGATCTTGGGGAATAGCTGTTCCCCTTGCTGCATAGCAATTAGCTTGGCGAACGGAAACAGAAACATGATTGGATCTCATACCTAGCCAAAATTGCCAACAGAAAAAAATTCATTCTGTTGGGGGTGTCAAACAGCTTTTTAATAGTGGCTATTAACAGTTATATTTGCCCTTTTGCAAATGGTATGGGCAGTGTGACATCAGAGATCTCCAGTTTCCATGGTGATTATTAGTGATGGCATTTCAAATGTTGTGGTTAGCCTCTCCAGTATAATTTACCATAAGAGAGGGAAAAGAAAAATTCCATCAACTTGACATTTTTGAAGGAAAGAATGCTGATCATCCAAGCAGATAAACATCACAGTTTTTTAACCATAAACAGATGTATGCTGATAGAAGATACATGGGTACACTGGCAAAGGACACTAACGCACTTGGGACTTAACAGGGACTAATTAACTGCTTAGATATTTAGCAGCAATTAGCTATTATTTTCTGCCTACGCATTATTTTATAAACTGGTGTTCTTACAACACCGATTTACTCATTTCTACCCATTATGTAGAAAAGGAATATTTTCTAATCTGGAGTTGAGAAATAATCTGGAATTTAAGTGGCGAGAAAACTCACCTTCCTCTGCAGTTAAGGACAGTAAATGAGGTGAAGAACGAGTTAGCTGCCAGCCCAATACCAACATTCCCAGGGGGCAAGGCCACCGTCTTCTTTCTGCTCCCTCAATATACAGTAATTTTGATGTTGATGAAACTAAACATTCCATTTTTGCTTTGTTTAATTTTCACATTTACAGTTGATAGTTAACTTTAAAACACAGTTTACTAAGACAATTATATGTACTTTGAAAAAACTAGAATGAATAAACATAAAAGCCTCTTTTTAAGAAAGTGCTTTATAGGGTGGGCACTGTGGCTCACGTCTGTAATCCCAGCACTTGGGAGGCTGACGCGGGTGGACTGCTTGAGCTCAGAGGTTTGAGACCAGCCTGAGCCAGAGTGAGAACCTGTCTCTAAAAATAGCTGGGAATTGTGGTGGGTGCCTGTAATAACAGCTACGTGGGAGGCTGAAGCAAGATGATCGCTTGAGCCCAAGAGTTTGAGGCTGCTGTGAGCTGTGATGCCACAGCACTCTACCCAGGGTGACAAAATGAGACTCTGTCTCAAAAAACAAACAAACAAACAAACAACTCCCCCCCCCAAAAAAAACCAAAGAAAGGGCTTTATTTGACTTTGATAAGAACATTTTCAATTTTCTTATGTAGCTGTAAAGGTAGTCATAGTCTTTTAAAAAAGATAATCAGCTAAAAATTACATGGTGTATACCTATAAACAAAATATACTGAGATATCACAGATAAAAAATAATTTATTAATAAGGAAAAAAAGAATACCCAGAGTCTTTCTGATAGTGATTCAAATCAGATCTACCGTGTAGATAATAATATTGTCTAGAGGCCGAATCAAAGATTATAAATTCAAGTTACAGTACAGTATTCAAGTCTGCTGGCAAAATAAAGGGAAGTCATAATGAGTCAGAACGTAATTTTAAAAATTCTACATAAATGCATTACTCTTTCAATTAGAGCAACCAAAATGATAAATGATTCTGTCTCTCCCTTACTCAAGCTACTAGAGAGACCAGGACAGAATATCTAGGCTACCATTATGTATGACTTATATAAAAGCTTACACACCCAGAACATGGACTCACTCGAAAGGTCAGAAAAAAACGCAGGATGCTTAGGTCACTAAGTGTCTTCAGTTGAAGTTAACATGCATTCACAAATCATGGATAGAATTAACCACCTATGGGAAAGTTTTTCACCATTTTCATCATCAAACACCCAATCTATAATAAGGTGAGATCATTGATGATGAAATTAAAAGGTCTCCTAATGTGACATCAGAAAAGGATCTACCTAAATGAAATCAACAAAACATAATTGGTCATGTTAAGAACTAAAGAAGTTAAGAAACTAAGGGGCAGAAAAAAATCTTAGAGTTGGGGCGGCGCCTATTGGCTCAGTGAGTAGGGTGCCGACTCCATATACTGAGGGTGGTGGGTTCAAACCTAACCCCGGCCAAACTGCAACAAAAAATAGCCGGGCGTTGTGGCGGGCGCCTGTAGTCCCAGCTACTCAGGAGGCTGAGACAAGAGAATTGCCTAAGCCCAAGAGTTGGAGGTTGCTGTGAGCTGTGATGCCACGGCACTCTACCAAGGGGGACAAAGTGAGACTCTGTCTCTAAAAAAAAAAAAAAAAAAATCCTAGAGTCAGAACTGTAAAAGACAACCCAACCCACTTGTTTTTTAATAGGGAAATAAAGGAATAAAGGTCCATGGAGATCAAGTCAAATCCCGATCACAGGAGAGCTCCTCCTGGCAAAGCAGCAACGGAATCCCAGCTACCTGCACCGCGCTCCACTCCATGTCTGTACTCTTCTCATCTAACGTAGAAAGTATTGATATGAAATATAGCCCATGACACCAATCCCCACCATAAAGAGATTTTCACTTTCAGGGTGAACTTACAGAGAATAATTGTTTGCCTTTTCTACCCAAGTCAATTATAACACAAGCACACCGACCACTGCCCTCAAATGGGAAAGACCGAAGACAAAAGGAACCAACAAGGGAGGGAAAAACAACATCAGAAAACACTGTCATAACAAACACGCCTGCAAGTTCCGAAGAATGGACTTCTCCGGGGTCTGGTTCAGAAACTTAAACAGAATAATAACATATTACTAAAGTGGAGAAATTGAGTGCACTGCTTATGTTCTTAGTTTTTCATTTGAAGGGTGACCAGCTTGAGTCAAACAAAATCACCCATGGAAAGCAAGGGTGGGGCTCTCAGGCCCAAGTGGCACCCTGTCCTTCCTCCTAAAGAACTCACTTTTGTTCCCAGGAGGATTCCAGGGCGGATCCTGTGGGAACCCTCTGGCCACTGCAGCTCTTCTATGGTTGGGACCCCTCCAACCATAGTAGAGCTGCTGCATCAGCTGACAGGAGGAAGCCTCTTGTTATTTGAGAAATTCTACATGCAGATGATCTGAAATTGAGCTATTATTTAAATTATGGTAAAGTGCTAGAAAGACAAATATGGCAGAAAGAGGACAGATGATGATTTCCACTTACAAAGACACCCTGTTCATAAAAAGCAGAAACTGAGGCTCTTCTGAGCAACTGGATATGACCTGAGGCAAGTCAGGGCTGCTCTCTGCAGGCAACATTTTGAAAAAGAGATAGATGTTGTGAAGGCCAATAAAATAACGTAGACCAGTGACAGAATATGGAGCTCCTCAGCTTTAAAAATGATCGGGTTCAGTAGAAAATCATACAAAGGTCTATCAGAATTCGTCAGACTTTGGGAATGCAGCACTGCCAGGGTCATGGAGAGCTGTCGTTACTTTAATGACTGGGAAGAGAACACGTTTGCAAGAGAATACTAAAATCTGGCTACCTAACGTGTGGTCTGAAGACAATCAGCATAGGTACCACCCGGGAACTGGCTATAAATGTAGGCTCTCAGGCCCCACTCTGACCAATGAGTCAAAATCTGCATTTTAATAAGATTCCCTTTGCTCTGGCAAAGGGGCTATGGAAATCTCGGGTATTATCCACCTGACTCAGCTATATGTGTTCCAAGTCAGTCTGGCCCTTTCCTGGTACTTCTGGTCAACCACAGGTCAAACAGTTAAGAGGTAAACATTTTTTACTATTAGGCGAGCCTCATGTAGTTACCTTTTCTTTTTATAGGAGTAAAGATAACAGAGAAAAACACAAAGTTAGAGATAAAGGGCTTTATTAGTCTGTCGTGATAATGTCAAAAACTTCAAGCAAACTAAATGATTAAGTGAGCCTGGGTCATTATATTTTCATAATTATAGTCATTAAAATCTGAGCAAGGGTATTGATTCATTGATTGGCAACAACTTTTTTTTTTTTTTTAACTTCATTTCAACGTTCATTTCAGAAAGATTATCTTCTCAGAAGGTGTATTTTAGCTTTAGGAGTGCTGTAGCCTAATGGGAAAACAAAAATGCTAGAGGAAAAGTAACCTACATTTTGATCATGGTTTTCACCCTGCCAGCTTCCTGCTGGGAACAGCAATTTTTGTAAGAACACACTACTGAAGAGAGGTGTCAAGGGTGCACCCGCACCTGTCATTCCTTACTCCCCTGCCATGCAGGCGCTGTTCCCTGACTTCTTTCTCATGTGACATCCCAGGTAGGGAGCGGGGAAGGGCCTGGCTGGACTCAGAAAGCGCCACCCCAACATGGTGCCTTGGCACACTGAACACTGTAGGGGCAGAATCTGAGGAAACAGCAGGTTCCAGAAGCGCATTCTGACATTCGCCCCTTTCTCCCTTGACGAAGGACATAACACCCTCAGGTGAGACCCCAGGAAAGGGACACCTTTTATCTCTGAAGATGGAGGGGCCCCTAGGCCTTCAGAATGCGAAGAGGGGAAAGCTGTTCCCTAGGAACAAAGTCACCCGGAAGAAAATTTAAGGACCAAACACTCTGACTCCAAACATCTTGCAGCTGAGGTTCTATTTTAATTTTCTGAATAATAATAGTGATAACCTTCACATTGGTTGACATTTTTCTGGAATCTGTCTCATCACATTCCACTTTCCCAGAGAAAGTAACTACACACAAAGCACAGAGAGGAGCTAACCTCGCTGGCCAGTGACAGACGGCCAAGGGGGGGATAGGGGTCCTGGGCTTGTTCCTCACACGGAGAGCTCAGCAGCTCTATCCCACCAAACTGCTCTCGTGAATTTTCTTTGTGTTTGAGCAGAAGTCCTTCACTTGTCAGCGTGGCCCAGTTATGAACACAATAGCCATAACTAGCGGTAAGAGAGCACCAAGATAGTTTTCGCTGTGGTACCACATTTAAAATGTGAATGAACCATGAACTTGGCCCTCCCCCAGTTACCTGATATAACGGCTATTTTCCCAGATCCATGTTCTTCCCTAGCTATCCTTTCCGCTTCCTCCATCAGCAGCATGCCAAATCCCTGCAAGGAGCAAGAGGGGGTGGGGGAAAAGGGCAGGAAGTCCATTAAGAGGGGCCATAAAACAAGAAGGCTATAATTTAGGAGCTGCTCAAATCTGCTGAAATAAGAGTGACGAAGGCCCATTTATGGGAGTAATGAAAAAGAAACCATTCAATTATACCAAAAGTACTCTGCAGCAATTAAAAAAGGTACCACTTTCCAACAAGAGCCACAAAAAGGCATTTTGTGGATGATGTAATCTAATCACAGCAAGAGAGTAACTCCTCAACTTTCGTCTCTTTTCAGATAAGTTCTAGGCAATATCAAGGAGGTGGAAGTCTGGGGTGGTGCACCTTCATTCATTGCCCTCTACTTTCTAAAGGGTCCAGAAACCAGGCAAAGTTCTTTTTTTTTTTTTTTTTTTTGAGACAGAGTCTCAAGCTGTCACCTGTGTAGAGTGCCGTTATGTTACAGCTCACAGCAACCTCCAACTCTTGGGCTTAAGCGACTCTCTTGCCTCAGCCTCCCAGGTAGCTGGGAATACAGGCATCTGCCACAATGCCGGCCATTTTTTGGTTGTAGTTGTCATTGTTGTTTGGCAGGCCGGGGCTGGATTCAAACCCGCCAGCTCTGGTGTATGTGGCTGGCGCCCTAACTGCTTGAGCTACAGGCACCAGAGCCAGGCAAAATTCTTTAATCATCCATATTGCAGCTTACACTATATTCACCAGTAGCGGTTTTAGCACATTTTCCTGAAATTTTAAGAAGTTATTAATTTATGTTGTTTGGGGATTGGGTTTTCACTACATATAATACAGCTTACATTTATAAAATGTTCTAACATTTCATAAACACTTCTATATCATCATCTAATTTGATTCCATAAGTTAATACATATGAAATTTCTGACTTTCAAAAAACAGTACTTCCATGTGGTTTATCTATCCCTCCTTCTTCCCCTCTCATACTCCAAAGGGTGAAATTTGGAGAGAGGACATCTCTCAACAGCTGAAACACTGGCTCCTCTGGTTCGACACTTCTCCTTCCCCTTTTTTCCCCTCTCTCTCTACCTCCCCTCACTTCGTTCCTTTCTCTTTTCCTATTTGGGCAATTTCTTAGTTGTAAGTCAAATAGAAATGGAAGGCAGGGTACCTGATGCTGAAACTTCGTAGGATCCCGACTGCTCACAGGGACTACAGTTCCATACACATGCAGCTCTCGGACTATGGAGACCCCTCCTCCCAATTCAAAACGGAAGGTTTCCTCTGAACACTTTCGCAATCGCAGGAGGCCGATCAAAATGTCTTGATCTGGGTCTTCATAGGACAAGAATGTTTCCCAGCCACCGTTGGCAACATAATCTCTCCTTACCAATTCAACCTATTCAATAAAAAGTTACAAAAAATATTTTTTAAAATTAAAGAACCAAGTTCACTTTTGTAATTATATGCATTTATTTAGGTTAATATCCACAGTTAGGGATAAAGAATGAATAATCACTGTGTTTCTTCTTACTTGTCTACTCTCAAATAACACCAAGATTAAGTAGAAATTTATGCCTTGCTCATAAACTGTTATGTAAGTCCACAAATATTTGAACTTCCTCAACCTTGAGATTCTTACAGAGATCCAGCTCAATAAATGCTTTCATGTATGTAAATCTTTGGCTCTCCATGAAGAGTTTCTAATGCAAAATCACAAATTATGTGACATGTGTAGCTCTTAGGAGCACCTTGTCACCTCAAAACTGCCAGGTGCTCAGTGGTTTCATTTTCTAGTCTTTATCTCCTCCACAGAAACCTGCCTTTGGGGAAAATATGGTCACTTGTACCTTGATAGGATTCTAAAAAAGCATGGCATCCCACAGGGCACTTAAAATATTATTCATAATTATGGAATAAAAATGTTAAAGAGGCCAAGAGGGATGGCTCATGCTTGTAATCCTAGCACTTTGGGAGGCTGATGCAGGTAGACTGCTGAAGGTCAGGAGTTTGAGATCAGCCTCAGCAAGAGCAAGACTCCACCTCTAATAAAAATAGAAAAAAAATGCGGGGCGTTGTGGCAGGCACCTGTCGTCCCAGCTACTGGGGAGGCTGAGGCAAGAGGATCACTTGAGCCCAAGAGTATGAGGTTGCTGTGAGCTATGATGCCAGGGCACTCTATCCAGGATGACAGAGTGAGACTCTGTCTCAAAAAAAAAAAAAAGTTAAAGAAAATTCAGTCAATGGAGGAAGCTTTTATGGCAGCAATCTACACGGGCTTTGGACTCTTCAGCTTACTGTAAACACAAAAGGCCCTTGTGCTTTGCCTAACTATAAGCAATACAGGACACAAGCATGCGTGGAGAAACCTACACAAGTGGACTCAGTCACACCCAGACACATCCTGAAAATGGGCAGATGGCACCCAGCAGAGGTGAACAATTCAGACACTTACTTTCCTTCTCGTCTTAATGCCTGCTAAGTGTCGGACTGCATAAGAAATTGGCAAAATGTGGTGGGTCTAATTTTCCCCCCAAAATATCCTAAATATGAAAACTGTCAATAAAATAAATAATTGATGCTGAGAACTGCAACATCAATGCAGAAATCATCTATTCTAACCTTTCTCAAATGGGGCTCCAGGAGAGTCAAACCTCACTGAAGATTTGGCATATAGTAGTTATTATCAATGTAAAAGAGAAGTTAGTTCAGTGCGTATAATGAAAGTTCCAAGGCATTACACTTAGTTTTTGTGGAACCCTGTTGATAAGGGCCAATGAATTCATTTGATTATCCCAGTCAACTGTTTAACAGTTACACACACAGAGATGAACAGATCATACCATGTTCTATCTGAAGGCAGTCGATAATCACAGGTGACTATATTTGAATTAGTTATAATTAAATAAATTTTAAAGTTCAGTTCATTTGTACATGCACACTTCAAGTGCTCAGTAGTCACCCCCATATTGGATGGGGCGCAGACAGAACATTTCACTGTCAGCGCGATAGAGAATGCGGCTCAGACTTGGTTTTCCTACCCAAGCTCTTCTAGAGTTCAGTCACCCTCAGACCTGGCCATCCTGGCTTGACGTCTGTGTCTAATCCTCACTCTCGGCTGTTAGTTATCTGTTTCTAGGGCGTGGTCCTATCGGTAAGAAGGTGTGGGTCCACGCTTGGCAAGGATCTAAGGCAGAACCCAACCTCAGTAAAATGAAGAAACTAACCTGGTATGGCCGTACTTTGTGATGAATTTCTTGGATTCCAACCTCTCTGGTTCTCACATCTCGACACTGCCACAAAATAGGAGGAGGAAGGAGGCAAATACAAAACTGGTAATTTATTCAATTTTTATTTAAATCTGTCAAACCCTGGGCTCAAAATTAAGTTTGGACAGAATTTACATCAAAATAAAAGAATAGAATAGAATAGAATTTAAAATTTAAACTATTTTTAATAAGTTTGAGGATGGGAAAAGCAGAATGGAAATGTATGAAGTAGTACACTATGGCTTTTAAAATAAATTTAGAATTCAAAAGAAAAATAATATAATCTTAGGGGTAAAGAACATTAAGTCATGAAATTAAAAAATAGTTTGCCAAGGGATGTAACTGTCTGAAAGTATAATCTGAAACTATGTATACAGAAAAGAGCAAATTTCCAAATTTTTAAAACCTTCACCATTTTAGGGCAGTTAACATTCTGAGCATCACTATATTTGTATCATTTTATAGTAGAAAGGTCAAAAAGATGCATGTTAAAGATGGCTGTTTTTAAAAATTTTATTGTGTTTATTGCAGCCCAATTCATAATTGCTAAGTCATGGAAGAAGCCCAAGTGCCCATCAACCCACGAATGGATTAATAAATTGTGGTACATGTACACCATGGAATACCATGCAGCCTTAAAGAAAGATGGAGACTTTACCTCTTTCATGTTTACATGGATGGAGCTGGAACATATTCTTCTTAGCAAAGTATCTCAAGAATGGAAGAAAAAGTATCCAAAGTACTCATCCCTACTATGAAGCTAATTTATGGGTTTCATATGAAGGCTATAACCCAAATATAGCACAAGAATATGGGGAAAGGGGCAAGGAAGGGCAGGAGGGGGGGAGGTTGGGGTGGAGGGAGGGTAATTGGTGAGGCCACACCTATGGTGCATCTTAGAAGGGTACAGGTGAAACTTACCAAATGTAGAATACAAATGTCTTCATACAATAAAAAAGAAAATGCCCCGAAGGCTATGTTAAACAGTTTGATGAAAACATTTCAGATTGTATATGAAACCAGCACATTGTACCCCTTGATTACACTAATGTACGGAGCTATGATTTAATAATAAAAAAATAATAAATAAAAAATTAAAAATAGCCAGGCGTTGTGGTCGATGCCTGTAGTCGCAGCTACTTGGGAGGCTGAGGCAAGAAGGTGTCTTGAGCCCAAGAGTTTGAGGTTGCTGTGAGCTATGACGCCATGGTACTCTCTACCAAGGGTGGCAAAGTGGGACTCTGTCTCAAAAAAAAAAAAAAGACTTAGCTCACACTTTAAAAAAAAAAAGAGTTAGTTTTCCAAAGAATTTGGCATAGGTCATCCATTAATTATTGATGACAAAGTCAGTACCAGAAACACTCAGTATGGCTTTAACTTTTATCCTGCTGTATCTGAATGCATTTCCTCATAATTCATGCTTTTAAATACTAACTTCTAACTCAGTGTTTTTCAACCTTTTTTATCTCACAGCACACTTTGAACCTATTGTTAAACTTACATGGCACATTTAAACCATGTTGTTCAAAAAAAGAGTAAAAGAGTAAAATATACACCGTGTAAAGAATAACTTATGCCATGACCAACCATTTGTGAAGCATTATCTTTAAATATCCTACTGAGTGACATAGAGATAATAGAGAAAGCATGTAGACTTCCAACCAAAATGCTTGAGTTCAAATCCCATTTTCACCCTATTAGCTGTGTGACCTTAAACAAGATACTTACACTCTTTGATCCTCTACTTCCTCATCTACAAAATGGGGATAATATTATTACAATTCTTAAAGAAGTATTTCACAGGTAAAATCTGAAATTTTAAATGCAAGGTAAGTGCTTATTACTGAGTTAACAGTTAAAATATTAATGCATTCTTACCTCTTTCCACATAATACTCTGCCATGAATCCTGTCTTAACACTGAAAAAGAAACAGCCATGTATTAATTGTAATTATTGCATGAAACACTTATGACAATTACAGCCCTCATGTCTGAAACTTGTCACATGGTCATAGCTGGTATTTATAACTAACTTTTTCCACAACCCATTCTGTATTTGTTTGCCTTCAGCAAGCACCTCAACTGATGGGGTGACCCATACCTTCATTCTTAAAGGATCTCGAACATTGGCAGTTCTGCTAGCATGAGGTTGTTGTACTTTCCTACTGTCCTTAATCACAAGAAATGGTAACAATAAGAGATTTCCTAAGGGATCTCCTGTATTCTAGCCAAATGCTTCCCTATTACCAGTAGGGAGGAATAGTTCAACTTTGCCTTGGTAGTCAGGAACAATTACCGCAACCAACAAAGTAACTCTCTTCTTTCCCTATTAATTAGAAGCATGAGGAGCCCAAAGGTGCCAGATGGCAGTCTAACTACCCAGTTCAGTGTAATCATCACTGTATCTCCTGATGAAAGCATTCCTACCTTTGGAACTAAGATTTCTGGGCCAGCAAAATATAAGTTTGCAGGAATAGGGAGCAAAAATTTTGCCTAATAAAAGGGGTGATGGTGAGTGGTGCTACTCTTATTTCCACCCCCTTGATTCTCAGACTTGTGAATTTTGGTCATGCCTCAAAAGCAGCACCATATGTTGGATGCCGATGTTTCAGAACATATCTAGCCTCCTGGAGAACCTTGTCTCAGCCCTTCAGGGTACTGCCATCTAGCTGGAGCTGGAGCTGAGTCTACAGAAGGCTATTCCATCACTGTGTCAATCCAGCCACTTCAGGGTGGTGGGAAACATGGTAAGGATTCTGTGTTAATTCTGTAAACACAGGCTCATGGCCACACTTCACCAATATAAAGTAAGTTCCTTGGTCAGAAGCAATACTGTATGGAATACCATGACTGGATAAGGCATTCTGTTGTTCTGTGGATGGTAGTTCTGGCAGAAGCATTGCATGCAGAGAAGGCAAATTCATATCTAGAATTTCTATTCCAGTTAGAAACACTAGGTTCTATCACTTTCCATGATAAAAGCAGTCTCATGTAATCAACCTGCCTCCAAGGAGCTGGCTACCACTGTGGGGAAGGGTTCCATATCAGGGGCTCAGTTTTTGTCTCTGCTGCTGGCAGAATGGTCAGCAATGACCATAGAGCTAAGTCTTCCTTGAATAGTGGAAGGCCATGTTGCTGAGCCCATGCATGACCTCCCTCCTGGACACCCTGGCTACATTGTTCATAAGCCCATTGTGTGTTGACAGGGGTGCCTAGGGAAAAAGAATGACTGGTATTCACAGAATGGATTATGCTATCCAACTAATTATTAAAATCCTCTTCTGATGAGGTCGCCCCTTGACAAGCATTCACATATGATACAAATATCTTTATGTTTTTCACCTTTTCAGAGTTATCTATTCACTTACCTCTTCCCCCAATTTCTTTGTCATCAATTTATCAGTCATGTTTATCCCAAGGTCCTGACTGCCCCAGTCATTACCCACTGTCCACAAATCAGAATATAATCACACGTCTGGCCATTTCTCCTTCCAGACAACATGAACAATCAAGTGCATTGTCCTAAATTCTGCATAATGGGAGGAGTTCCCTTTACCACTGTCCTTCAGGGATGGCCCATAAAGGAGCTGTAGTGCTACAGCTGTCCACTTCTGTGTATTGTGAAGAATCATCTGTAAACTAAGCTAAATGTTCTCTTCTTCTATCAGCTGATCATAGAAAACTCCCATGAGGACATAGGTACAGGCTGAGGGAGGAGGCAATGTATCAGGAGTGAGGACCATGGACATTTAGGCCCCTTCTTCATGTAATTTCTTTGTGCCTCAAGGCCTGTTGGGTCTGATCTTGTATGTACCACTTCCATCTGGCAATGGAGTGCTACTGTGCATGCCCAAAATTATGGCTTGGTGGGTCAGATAACACCCAGTTCATGGTGGGCATCTTGGGTTGCATGATACCTTGGTGGCCACGGTTAAATGTGCAAGTCTCTGGTAAGACTCAATAATGGAATAATAGCTGAAATTATGGCTTGGTGGGTCAAATAACACCCAGTTCATGGGGGGCATCTTGGGTTGCATGATACCTTGGTGGCCATGGTTAAATGTGCATGTTTATGGTAAGACTCAATAGTGGAATAATAGCTATTTCCTGAAAGGAGACTAGTTATCTGGCTCAGTGCCTGTAGCTCAAGCTGCTAAGGCACCAACCACATACACCTGAGCTGGCGGGTTCAAATCCAGCCCGGGCCCACCAAACAACAATGACAACTACAACAAAAAACTAGCTGGGCGTTGTGGCAGGTGCCTGTAGTCCCTGTAGTCCCTACTTAGGAGGCTAAGGCAAGAGAATCGCTTAAGCCCAGGAGTTGGAGGTTGCTGTGAGCTGTGATGCAATGGCACTCTACCCAGGGCAACAGCTTGAGGCTCTGGCTCAAAAAGAAAAAAAAAGGAGACTAGTTATCTATAAAAAATAGTGGGGCTTTGCTTCAACTCCTAAATGCCTGTGCTGCACTTTACCTACAAGGGCCTGCCAAAAACTCCAAAGACCATCCCTATTGCCACTGACACTTCACACACCATTGAACCTTCTGTATCATTTGGCTGAAATGGCAGAGCAGCTTACACAGCAGCCTAGAACTTTGTAGAGACTTCTGTTCTGTTCGAAACTAGAAGCTTTGGGGGCCACTCAGTAAATGGACCAGAGTAGCACTTCTCAATGAGGAATATGTTGCCTCTAAAATCTAAAGAGGTTAACTTTGCATTGTTCCTCTTTTTTGATTGTGGGAAGGTGCAGATGGAACAACTTGTCCTTAGAAGGTATATTTTGACATGTCCTATGCCACTGGACACCTAGAAATTTCACTGAGGTAGAAGAAATTTCTTGAATGTTTATCACATTTATTTCCCACCCTTAGACATGCAGGTGTCTTACCAGTAAGCCTAGAGTAGCTGCTACTTCTTGCCTACTAGGTCAAGTCACCATAATGTCATCAATATAATGAAACAGTGTGGTATTTTATGGAAAGGAAAGGTGACCAAAATTCTTGCAAACAAAAAAAATTTTTTTGCAAACAAGATTATGACATAGATCTAGAGTGTTGATATACTCCTGAAGTGGAAGTGTGAAAGTGTACGCCTGGCCTTGCCACCTGAAAGTGAACTGCTTCTGATAGTCTTTATCAACAGGGATGGGGGAAAAATGCATTTTCCAGATAGCTGCATACCAGGTGGCAAAGGATGTGTTCATTTGCTCAAGCTATGAAACCACATCTGGTACAGCAGTTGCAATTGGAGTCACCACAAGGTTAAATTGATGATAATCCAAAGTCATTCTCCAATATCTGTCTTCTGCTCAGCCCATGGAGATGTGGTAGGAATCATCTTTCATGTCCTGCATCTTTCAAGTCCTTAATGGTGCCACTAATCTCTAGAAGCCCTCCAGGAATGCAACATTGTTTTTGCTTAACTATTTTTCTAGGTAGAAGCAGTTTTAGTGACTTCCACTAAGTTTTTTCTAATATCACAATAGGCCTTATTCCATAGGTCAGAGGACCAATGTGAAGATTTCACCAGCTACTTAAGTATGTGTATTCCAAACTAGAGAAATAAGCCATAGGATAGGTGTGTGGACCCACTGGGCCAACTGTGAGACAGACACAGGCAAAAACTTCATTGATCACCAGACCTTTATACATCCCTGCTCTAAGTGGTGGAACACAGCCACAGTGACATTTTGGGCATTCTGGAATCAATGTCAGTTCAGAGATAGTGTCCAATAGTCTTCAAAATGTCTGATTACTTTGTTTTCTCCCATCCCAGATACTCTGGCAAAAGACTATAGGTCCTTCTGAAGAAGGCTGGAAGAAATATTAGCAGTATAAATTTATAGCAGTGTACCAGGACCTTCCTCAAAGGACCCCAGCAAGTAGAAAAAGTCATAGGTAGTCAGACTACTTAGATTTAAAGTCTGTTATGTAGTGCTTTAGTTGGGAATTCAAGTCCCTGACTTTGTCTAGTGACAGTAAGAGCTAAGAGTTAAAAACACCTTTTTTTAAATTCCAGAATATTAGAGGATACATAAGTTTTATTTACATACTTTGTTTTTGTACAGATTAAGTCAGAGTCATAAGTGTGCCCTTCACCCAGATAGTTGCACTTAACCCAATAGGTGTTAGCCTCCCACCCCCTGCAAGCTTGATTTTCATTGAGACTTACTTCCATATGTGCACTTATGTGTCAATTGATTAGTTCCAATTTGGTATTGAGTATATCTGTTTCTTTCTCCATTCCTGTGATGTTTTAATAGAAGAATAGTTTCCAGTTCCATCCAAGTTGTCACAAAAGATACTAGATTACCTTTTAATGGCTGAGTAGTATTCCACGGTTTATGTATACTGCCTTTTATTAATCCATTCATGTATTGGTGAGCTCTTAGGTTTTTTTCATGTCTTTGTGATTGTGAATTGTACTACTGTAAATATTTGAATGCAGGAGTCCTTATTATAAAGTGACCTTTTTCTCTTTAGGAACACACCCAGCAGTGGGATTGCTGGATCAACTGGTAGATCCATATTTTCTTTGAGATATCTCTATAAGGCTTGGCACCTGTGGCTCAACAGGCTAAGGCGCCAGCCACGTACACCTGAGGTGGCAGGTTCGAATCCAGCCCAGGCCTGCCAAACAACAATGGTGGCTGCAACCAAAAAATGGCCGGGTGTTGTGGCGGGCGCCTGTAGTCCCAGCTACTTGGGAGGCGGAGACAAGAGACTCGCTTGAGCCCAGGAATTGGAGGTT